>VURO01014126.1:73384-104230 GCA_015108175.1 Pelvicachromis taeniatus | reverse complement strand
CTGATGATGCTGTTTGGCTTTAACATGTATGCAAAACCACTGTGTTTAATATGCAATTAGTGCATGGATGTGTTGAACTTTTGCATGTGTGGCCCAGGGAAATGTGTTGGTTAGAAAATCTGGCCCACCTTAGTGTGTAATTGAGTAGTCCTGCTATACATGACCTTTTTTTCTTCTGTCATTTATGTCAATACATCACATAAAATACTTCGATCTTATATTATTAGCTGTTGTTTATTTGCAAATGCCAGTTATTCTTAACAGGGATGCCAAACATTGCTTATTAGAGAGTTTTGAGAAAAGTGTTTTAATAAATAAGTTTTATATATTTTTTTATTGTCTGAAAACTATGAGTGTTTAAGTGTTAATATTTATTTAGGATTAGTAGTAACAACTTAAAGTCAAATGCAATTCATGAATAGCTCTAATTGAATTTCTGACATGATTTTAATGTAGACACATGGTCTATTGTTTACATTTAAAATATAACTGCAACATTGTTTAAAAAAAGACTTGAAAGGACTTGAAAGTCAGTTTCGGACTTGGGACTGACTTGAGGGTTGTCCGTCTTGACTTGGGACTTGACTCTGACTTGCCTGACTTTTACTTGAGACTTGACTCTGACTTGAGACTCGAGACTTACTTGAAACTTGCAAAACAGTAACTTGGTACCACCTCTGCAAGTAGGTCCCACGCTTTGTTCGTATTGTGCAAGAGGAGGCCAAAACACACACTCAGATCCACAACTGTAATTCACTTTCCTGCCCCCAGTTTCATGCTATCTCATTGATTGGCAGTTGCAGAGTATAATGTCCCGAGAAACAAAGCAGAGCCTGTTCACAGCCTGTTCACAGTGTGTTAGATTAATAACCAGATTTGTAATTAAATGGAAAACTCTTCTTGGATGCTGGTGTGAAACTCTTTAATGTAATACTTAAAAAAAAACTTTTTCCAAGACTGTCATGTTGTAAAGATTCTTGTTTTATTCACACTTTTTTCCTCACTCTCCCTCACTTCACCAAAGTTACCTTGATTCTCTTTCTCACCACTGATTGACTCTGGAGTTTGCCATTAATTGTGCTCGCCTGGCACACATTATATAAGGACAACGCTCACTTTCAGCTCACTTTTTTCACTCCCACATGGGGTGGCAGTTGAGATGAGTTTGATTTGTTCTTTTATGTTTAAACCTTTTTTCTTAAGTTAGTGACTTTACAGTCCAACCGTGTTTTCTCTTTCTCTTTTTCAGAGTTTAGCAGTCCATGTGCATCTTCCTTTAAGTTGAGTTACCACTAATTAGAATTAAATAAACCGAGATGGGCAAAAGATTGATGGCTGTTTTATTCACATTGTGATCGGATGAGGCCATGGTGATAACAACCTCAACCTTCCTATGAACCTCCTCATTAACAGTCATTGACGACAAAGAGAGTAAAAATATGCTAAAAAACATGTTGATTCGGTACTTCAGTAACGCATGAATGTACTTGCACTATTTTCACTACACTAGTAATTGGTGTTGTGGAACATAGCCAGCCAACAAAGGACAAACAACATTCTCAGTTTGGTGTTAAGTTCCTCTTTAATACATCTGTTAGCACTGAGTGGGTAGCTCTGGAAAGATTTGTAAAGCAATGCCCATCTTTGATCATTCAGGGCAGAAGGTAGGGTGGCAGACCACGATGCTGCTGTTTGAGCTAAGGAAGTGGAACCAGAGTATTTCATAAAAATATTACATAATGAACGGATCCCTCAGTCAAGATTCTCTACTGTCAAGGACAAACACTGCAAGCCTGTTATTGCTTCTGTTCCAGCAGAGTGAGTGTGTGTACCACTAAGCAGAAGAATAAAGCGCTGTCCTAGGTTCACTATAGTTATAATGTCATACTGATCAAGATGCAGTCTCTGCAGGATGAGGCATTGTGAAGGTCTCCGCTTACATACCTGTACAGAAGCGCTATAGTGTCAGGTCTTTAGTGAGTGTGTCCAAGTAGTTATGAATTACTGTTGAATCAGATATAACACCCTTATGCTTGCCACATGGCGATGCAAACAAACGAAAATGAGGGTTCTGACAGATTGTAACCGATGGTAACTGCAGCGAGTTGCACGCCACTGCAATTAGGGCCTCTGGAGGTCCCCTGGGAGACACACACTCTGTCTTCACACATTTTTTTTTCTTGCCTCTAAACGTACATACAAAACCAAATATCCAGTGCCGTAAAATCAGTCACTTCTTTGCTGGGAGACGATTGCAGTTTTATCTGTGTTTAGGGAAAAAACTGTCACACATAATACAAAGTGCCACACAAAAACACACAAATGTGCACACACGTGCAATAAAGAATCGTTTCCATTATGAGGTGTTGCTAAAGCTGCATTAGGTGCAACTGGTTTGCTGTGATGGAAAGTTGAAGGAGGGGTAAAGAAGGGTTTAAATCTGAACTGAAAACAACCTTTTATTCCTTCTGTGAGTGCAGGAAACTGCGTGTCTGCTTATCTTCACCGTTAAAAATACAAAAGAGATCAATTTGTTGTGGTCTTTGGCCATTAAACAAACTTCTATATGTAGTAAATAGGCGCAGGGTGGCTTTCCCACAGTGAAATTTGCCCTTTCAAGAGTCTCTTTAACCTAACATCAGGTAAATGTTAAATGACTTCAAAATGAAGGTTTGTAACGCTGCAGGTCATCTTGATTAGACAAACTAAACTGGAAGGAGCAAAAAAAGGCAACATCCAGCCGAACTGACAAGGCCAATCCCTGAGGATGAGGATTAATTTGATGGGGAAAAGGGACAACGAGGAAGATACACTGCCCCTACACACAAAGAGAACACAATTAGACACAGATACACAATATCAATTAGGAAAAGTCAAATCCAAAGTACTAAGTAAAAGAGAGCATATCTTAAATAATATTAAAAGAACAAAATATATAAAATATAACTAAGGAACATGGGCAGGTGGTCTTTCAACTGTAAAATTTAAATGAGACTTTTGAAAACAACCAAACCGTAAACAGTACTCTGTTGTCTTTAGTTTCCAAGTTTCCTGGCCATGAGGCGATGGGTTTGGCATTTTGATAAATACCACATAGATTATTACAGCAAAGGAATTACATATGTGATTCAGAAGATGCTTTTATCCAAATTGTTTTACATTTCAGTGAATTCAGAGATTTTCAGGGTAATGGAGTGTGAACGAACTTCTTTAAATGAATGATATTCAAAGGAGTTCGCCAGGCATTCGTGTAACTAAGATTTTTTTCCCCCCATTTTCTTGTGGATGGAGGTGGATTTTTTTCTATAAGCAACTCAGCATGATGACTGATCACATAAATAACTGAGCTACTGTTGCTATGCCTGTTTCTGCTTAAGCACTGTAGATTTCAAACGCTGAAAAAAAAAACATTCTAAGACAACAGAAAAAATGGATCTAAATATGATCATGATGCATGTAAGGTATACACATATGCATGTGTAACATCACACAATACGCGCGCGTCTGCGTGAGTAGCAGCACTAGTTTCTAACCACAACTTTGAGAGAAGAAAAGCAGCTCCTCTTTGTTTACATGCAGCCATTACCAATCCACGCTCCAGTGCCAACGTAAAAGAGAAGGCAATGATACGGAATTTATCCAAAGCAGGAGAGGATGGAGTTTCAATCTCCATGCATAATGTGATGTGGCATGGCCAGATTTTAGAGCCAGAGCGCTTGCAGGAAATGCTTAATTGTAAGCTCAATATATGAGAGAGACGAGAAAGCCGTTTACATGTTATTTTAGAGGTGATGGTTCCCTGAGGAGTTCTTGGAGGTAGCAAGACCCTACAGCACAGAATGAATCACTGCCTCTGTTTTCTTTAGTTAATTAGAGATGATGGACAGATGGCCTGCATATATGTGGCAGGGACAGGTGTTAGTAGCACACCACTGCCAAATGCATGATTGTTACAATAAGAGCATGACACGCATTAGGGGGAAAAAGAAGGAAGAGAAGAAGAGGTAAAGAGTGGAGATTTTATTATATATGTGTGTGTTTGTGTATGTTGTATAAACTGAAAGTTGAAGTATTGGTCTATCTCTGCGAGGGCATGTCTTGCTGCGGTGATTAGATCCTCTATTAAAATACTTTGTCAAAGTTGTCAATCACCGTGTGTTAAAAATAGACATAAATGTGGATGTCATCGCCGTCTCTTATGTATGAATAAACATATAGGGTACAGAAGTGTGTTTGTGAATATATTATATTCCTTCCTAAAACCCCACAGGCACAAATGCCAACTCATGCATGCTTTTCTCTCTCTCTCTCTCTCTCTCTCTCTCTCTCTCTCTCTCTCTTCTGTGAACACATAAAAAAAATCTGATGTTAATTATTTTATGCTGTCATTTCAAATTGATACATTACATTGTCTGTGATGCCTAATTTTAGACTGCTCAGTTCTACGGTGGTGGTAAATAATAAAAAACTGTTGTTGGCTAGGCAGCCCAGAGCTCATTGTGTAACAGCTGACAGTCTGGGCTGACTAACCAAATCAGACACTAGTGAGATAGATCTGTTGACTAAATCTTTTGACAAGGGAAATGTTATGTAACTGCTTTTGACTTGTCTTTGTGTTTCTATCTTCATGTTTGAAACTCCCTGATTAAACGTGTTATAAATATGAATTATGTAAGCAGATACTGCATAGGTGTAGATAATTAAAGATGTCTTTAGATAAATACAGCAAAGGCAAAACCTCCAAACAATCATCTCATCATTGTCTATATCAGGTCAACCAGAAAAAAGTACATTCATTAAAGTCATTCCATAAAATAAAATAAGTTGTAACTTTATTTCCAAATTAATATAATCCATTTAAAATTTCTGATGTAGAGTATTGGTTACTATGCTTAATTGTAGTTTACCGTATATCTTCCATTAGAAGGCTGTCTCTTTTAAAAGCCGGTTTCTAATAAACGCAGGTTTGAAAACATGTCACAACAAATAGACGCCGGTCTCCAATAGTAGCCGGGCAACCTTTGACCCGGAAGTCCCTTGGCGCTGTCTTCTTTTTAAAATTGTATTGGTGGTTGGCAAACAACTGAATGGTGCATTACAGCCACCAACTGGTATGGAGTGTGACTGGAACGTCGCTCCAAAAAAAAAAAAAAACCCTCTGCGCTGTTGTTGGTCCTCCTGCATCTCATCACTCGGCCAGCTGTTTCCAATCAGCTGGATGCAGCAACCATCGGAGCGGGATTATTACACTGAACTGGAACTGTCGGCTAGCGAACCTGCTAACTGTGATTTTCTGGTTTTTAACTTCCTCTCCTTGAGAGTAGGGCGGAGAGATGTTTTGGGGGGTACCACTCGTGCACTGGGCTACCACAGACAAGGAAACACTTGGGAGCAAAGGAGGAGCACAATTGGGAACTGCATTATTTGTGAACTGTTGGAATATGTTTTGGAGCACTGTAAATAAACGCACTTTTCACCTTTTCACCTCAGTCTAAAAACCGTGCCTGGGTCCTATTTCCCTCTCACTTCCACGACAATTCCGAGAAGGGAATAAAAGTTGGTCTCCAATAACCGCCGGTATGTTTTAAACGCCGGCCGGATAATTTTTTGAATAAACGCCCAGGCTACTAATGGAAGATATACGGTAATGTACCATGTGCACAGATTGCATTGTTGGGTGATCAGCAGTTACAAGCTACATCACACAAACTCATAAAATGGCAAAGGTCATTCTTTTAAAAAAAAAAAATTTTTTAATCTATTTCAAATGCAATTGAATTTGCACAATATGCCACCTTCCATGTCAAGACAACATAGGAAGTGGTGAAAGTGCACTATTACCATTGTAATGCAATTATACAGTATGACGGTAATTCAAGAGCACAACAACTTGCCCAAATGGTGTGCTGCGTGGACATGGGCAATGATCCCAGAACAAGGACTATTTAAATTCATGGGTAAGGTGGCGCGCAGCTACACATTAATATTTAACCTGTAAAATGTTTTCTTCAAAATAATGGAAGCAAGGTTTTCTTTTTTGTATTTCAAAACGAAACTGCACATTTTTTTCATAGTTAATAATATAAATTATGCAAATACAACAGCACAAGAATAAAACAGCAATATGCTATTTAACCAACTTTTAATTTCTTTTGAGGTGTATAATTACTAAGTCTGGCACAACATTAGTTCAGAGAGACTATTAAGTCCAATCCCAGCATCTCTGCAAGCCCATATCAGCCAGTGGTTCAGCTGATAGTCTTCCACACATCAAATGGGTAAATCCCATTGAGAGGACAATACTCAACCCACCTGCATTTTACATCCACTCTTCATATATCACATCACTTACACATCTGATGTCATGTATGCTGTTATTTCTATGCTTTTCTGGGTGGTAAGGTCCTGTCTGAAGTTATCATCTGTTCTGCACTATAGGAAAGAACGAGGCTCTTATTTACTGAGAAATGCAGAGTGTATAACTCTGTACTTCTGTGCTACAGTATCATGATCAAAGACAAATGTTTTGTAAAAAAAAAAAAAAACTGTGAACATATATTTAACAGTTTTGTAGTGTTTTATGTACTTTTTATTAAAGCTGAGCAGAAGAAAGCAGAAGACTAGAAGAAAGTGTTAATAACACAAACAAAGCATTCTGAAAGGTTTAATTTGCATTTGCACAGCTCTAAACTTGTTTGCATTTCCACTGCTCTGATGTTGTGCAATCCTCGTCAAACTAATGGGCCACATAGGTAATAATGCAAACAGTATAGGAAAGCTATTATGAAATACATTGAATTATAGATGTGAGCTATAATGAGTACAACAAACTGTTTAAAAAGTAGCATTGTCTGGCTGTAAAAACTCATTCATTAAGTGTTCAGTGCATGTAAGGGAATTATATCCTTCATCAAAAGCCTTTCAGAAAGAAAAAAACAAAACTTGATTGCTTTTCTAAAGACAGGAGTATTTTTAAGGCTCACTGTTTTTTGCTGTGCCACGGGAGAGGCTTGTTTCAGGTAACTATTCTCAAGCTTACTAAAGCACAGCCATCCCCTTAACTCTATATCCAAAGACAAATTTGTTATTACTTATCAAACATATCCTCAAAAGTTACATCTCTCTTGTGAATCTATGCATGCATGCATTAGAGAAACCTGCGAGGGAAGCTAGGAGCTATGTGAGCACAGGAAGAAGATGCAAACTTCTCACAAAACGCAACTAACCACCCTGTCAATTCCAAACTTGGACTTTCTTGCTGTAAGACGTGTGACAGAGCCATATCTTACAGTACCTCTCAAAAGCAAAATTCTGAAAAGGTACTTTTCTGATTTCTTTAGTACCTGCTATACCTACTAGTATTAAGTACAGCAGGCAGTATTTGTAGTTTTGAGTAGATTTGTCAAAGAAGTTGATCCTGAGATATTAGTATTGATAACAACAGTGCTTCAACCCACCACCAGCTGAACACCTCAACAGCAGCAACAAACTTGGCAAAGTATCTTTAGGTACTACACGCCGGTCTTTATGACAAACTTTGTGAGGTCAGTAAAACTTCAACAAGACTGAAGTATTAAAGGGTTACAATAAATAGTAACCTTATTAGTTACTGTTATTAGCAATTCGCAATTACCCAAGTATTAGCAATTGCCTACATGAGCCGTTAGCAGCTATGGCTAATAATAATATGATAACATCGATATGACGTAGCAGATGGCTCCTAGTATTAAATTCTGTCTTTTGTCTATGCTTCATCTTTTCTCTATAGTTATACATCTAGCCCCAGGTGACCTTGAGAGGTGTGAGCTTCTGCTTCACTCACATTAAATGGAGAGCTCAATATGCGGTGATCACACTGAAGAAGAGAGTGTTCTTCTGCTGGCGGCGCATTACGCTGTGTAGCTGTAAGCTGTCTATTTATGAGTTGGCATCCTGCAAAGTTCACAAAGAGGTCAGCTTTGTGAGTAGCCAGTTTCCTTGAGACTTATTTTAACTGGCCATCTAAAAACAGGATATTAAATAAATAAAATAAAACATCTTTGCATTGTTGTACTATAATGGACTAAGAGCATTTGAAGGGTAACGAATAAAGAGAAAAGAAGGAGCAGTGCTTAACAAACACAATGTTCTCACTTACAACAATAGTAGCGTGTGTAGTGGAAGCAAACCTATATATCAATGTGTAGAGGAGGCCATCCAGAAATACAAGAAGCCAACTGAGGGGCATTACAAGTTGTAAAAAGTAAATATAATAAAATTATAACATCAAAATGTGGAAAAAAATAATAATTTGGATAAATATAGTTTACTTTAGTTGTGTTTAGAGGATGATAATGCTGTAACTTTTGGAACTATGGTTTTCATTATCTGAGGGTTCCACAGATTAAGTATAATTTTACCACCGCTAATTTAACTATAAATACAAAACAAACAAACAAAAATAAATAAGGGATTCCATAGTTACATTCATATGTATAGCTTTGTCAAACTGATACATTCTTGATTTCAGAAATGTTGCAGTCTGCCTACTTTAGATCATGTTTTATCTTCTACGGTGGACTGGAAACTTCAAAGTATGTCATCAAAAAGAAAGCTAAAAAATGTTATGTTTCTATACTAAATTCATTATGATTAATTCAATTTTAATACTGACATAAAACCACAAGTCTTTCTTTTCATACCCCCACTTAATCTTATTTATATTAGTTGTCGAGCTTTCGTTTAATATTTGGATAAAAAGATGAAACCAGAAGCTTTGGTCGCTCAGTAATTAAAGCTGAAATTCTGAATGAATAACCATGTGTGTTGCCTACAAGCCTAAAGCTCCACAGACCAACAACAAACCAATGCGTAAATAATTGAATATATAATTTATAATTTAATCTATTTCACCTTCAGTTTTAGAATACTCATCTGTGCCCACATAAATTTTTGCTTAAATTAAGTACATTTTTAAAGCTTTATTTTACTAATGAATTACCATTCACTTTTTCATATTCCTACTGGAGTTGAATAAGCCAAAATCTGCCCAGTTTTCTGTCTCTACCCATAATGGAATGCAAGCCATTAGCACCTTTCCCCAATGTCAGGAGGACAATTGTTCTTCAGTGATAATGCCATTAGAGAAAGTGTTTTAGGTAAGAGCTGTCCTCTGAACTGTCATATCTGGGACCTCGTTCAATGAAATTCATTGTTTTTTTTTTCTTTTCTTTTTTAGATATGCAAGCCTCATTTGTCTTCTGGCATAGACTGCAACCCCTTATTAATTGACTCTTTTGTCCTGTCTACAAGTCTGAGCCTCTCTGATGACCTGCTCTTCTGTTTTGTGCTGCCATCTGTACACACTGAAAATCAAAGCCCGTCTCTCCCTGGACGTCATTTCCTGTCTTCTTTTCTTTGTTGTGTTCCTGCAGCTGTTATAAAATAGGAATTCAGCGGTTAAAAAATAAAATTATGGCAGGTGACAGAAGCATTACTTTGTCTTCTATTATGGATAATTTCACTTAATGCATTTGAAAAAGCTACTGCATGCACTGAAAGATTCAGAACTGACTTATCACTTACTGAAGCCTTGGAAGTTAAAAAAAGTTACAGTTACCATCTTTGCTAGTTCAGTCAAGCTGAAGTTTATATTTACGTCTGTCCAGACATAATATTGTATGAAAACTGTGGGGCAATTTAATAGGTGGGTAACAAAGGTTAGATATGTTGTCAATTAATTATCTGACAAAATTTGAAATAAGACCACAACCTCGCTTTTTGGTACATAATTATGGAGATTAAGAATGGCCAGAAAAGAAAACCACTTAGTAAGAACTTTAACATGTCTCAGTAAAGATGATCTGTGACCTCTTTTGAACATTATGATGATGACTGAAGATTTATGATCAATAAACTGGAACTAAGGCTGTCAGTTGATGTTTTTTCTGTATATAAACTTGAATCACAGTTATTAAAGTATACATATATCCGTATTATTTTGTGATTACAAAGCCAGGGACACTGCAACAACAACGACCTGAACGACTCATACACTTGTTACAAGGTTAGCCAGGCAACTAATGCTAACTGCTCCCTGACAACTTAGGACGGTGACGTCATCAGCGAGGGACTGGTGATCGGCATCGCAAAGCACGATGTCCGAGCGACGCTGAGTAGAGTGAACACAATGAAAGCGGCAGGACCAGATGGCATCACCAGCCGACTGCTGCGTTGTTGTGCTGACACCAGCTAGCTGGTGTGTTCACTCGTTTTCAATGAGTCCCTGGCTAAGTCTGTGGTCCCCACATGCTTCAGGGTAACAGGGTAACTATGTGAGATTGCTGTTTGTTGATTACAGCTTAGTGTTTAACACAATAGTGCCCGGTAGACTGTTCACAAAGTTGAGGGATCTAGCGCTCAACAGCCGTCTGTGTGCATGGGTGTTGGACTTCCTCACTGGCAGATCTCAGGTGGTGAGGGTGGGTAGGTGTGTCTCTGACAGCATCATCATCAGCACAGGAGCACCACAGGGGTATGTACTCTCTCCACTGCTCTACTCTCACCATACTTCTGACTGTGTGGCCACCCATGGCTCCAATACCATTGAGAAGTTTCCTGATGACACAGTGGTGTTGGGCACCACCTCCAACAATGATGGCCTACATGGGTGGTGTTAGAAAAACCACCTACAGCTCAACGTTTGCAGCACCAAGTAGCTGTTGGTGGACTTCAGAAGGAGTAAGCACAGAGTCTACAAGCCCTGTATTATCAACGGAGCTCCAGTGGAGAGGGTGCGGTCCTTCAAGTACCTCAGTGTCCACATCTCCTCAGACCTGACATGGTCTGCCCACATTCAGGTCCAATCCAAAAAGGCTAGGCCGCACCTGTACCACCTCTGACAACTGAGAGAAGTTCAGGGTCTCTCCAGTGATCCTCAGGACTTTCTATGCAGGTGCTGTGGCGAGAATCCTCAAACAGAACATCACATCCTGGTATGGGAACAGCTGTATGAAGGACCAAAAAGCTCTTCAGAGAGTGATCAGTACAGCAGAGAACTGTAGCAGGGCTGCTCTCCCCTCCCTAAAGTACATTTACACCAGGAGATGTTGGTCCAGAGCAGCTCAGACGGACCCGTCCGACCCCAGGAACAAACTGTTCCAACTTCTGCAATCAGGCAGAAGGTTCAAGAGGAGCTTCTATTCTCAGGCCATCTGAGTCCTAAACCAGAACATGAGTGACTGAGACAGGACTCATTCTTGCCACATTCAAGCCTGATTCTTCTTTATGGCTTCACTACAGCACAATACACTGTAACATCCCACTCACGCAATGTATATTTTCAGATTATCATTTCAAATTAGATTTTTTTTATTTAATTCACTTAATGTATATAATACACCCACCAGCTGCATATAATGTCCTGTTATTATATATAATTTGCTTACTGTATATAATGTTCTCTCTTTTTTGCACAGTTGAGGAGCATTTCAGGACACATTTCACTGCGTGTTGTACTCGTATAACTATGCATGTGACAAATAAAGAATCTTGAATCTTGTACACAGTTCTATCCATATCTGAAATATATCTGTTATCATCATGTCTTCCTTTCAGTTTTTTCTTAAAATGTTACAAATAAAAGGCCGACATATTAAAAAAACAATAACCCATAAACATCCTTTTTTTTAAAAAAAAATCCCAGCTATATTTTTGTTCAATTTTTTTAAGTGTATTGCCATCTCATGAAATCTTCCTAGTTGCTGCTTTAGGTTACTGGCAGTGGTTGTAATCACAGAGAGGAAGCTCTAACCCAAACAAACACATTTTGTTTTTGTTTTTTTGTTTATTTGCAGCATTATTTGCCTCTTCGCAGTCAATCTTTCCTAGCATCTGCGAGCAACTTCCAACAACTGCTCGCCAACTGGTAAGGGAATGCACATGGTTCTCTGGAGAATGCTTGTTTCCACGAGGTTGCCAACCAGACCTCAGGTCTGTGTGACTGAGGGCAATATAACATCGCCTTCATAACTTCATTTATTTTTATAAGTTCAGTGGAGCCCTTGTGGAATAGTTGACTTGTTAGACCAAATGTGTGTGCTCTCTCATACTTATTCAAAGATGGCTGCATGTGCCTTTACCTTTCTCTTAAGTTTGTATCAAACTAGTTATGCAATTTCTGTTGCATAACTACAACAGAACTTCAGTCACATAACGGTATTGATCCACGGTTTAAGCTGTTTTCTGTTTCCAAGTCCCTTTGGCTTTACCCACGGCATGTTAATGTGTGTTTTAGTCCAGTGACAACTATTGCAAACACACTAAGCGCTTGGTGTGAGCATGAGTAAAGGGTTAGGCTTGACAGAGCACTAATGGAATTTTCCCATGAGTCTTTAGAAGCCTTTCATATGTCTTAATGAGAAAACACAGAGTGACTGCATAATGTGTATGTGTGTGTGTCTTGGGTGGGGTGGGGGGCATGTGCTAAAAGAAAGGGTTTAGGTCTTCTCATTTGTATTTGTGTGTACATGCACAGATACTGGTTTCATGTGCATTAGCAGGTAAGCCTCTTAGCACTTCCAAGCTAGGCCCATACTCTGTGAGGTTAACACTGTTGCCGAGAAGAGTCACCATAATTATCCCAAATCTTGTCATTCCTGCCCTTCCCCTGCTCCCGTAACCACCTCCTCTGACTAAAATGCTTGCATTAAATTACCAAACATATGCCTTGAAGGTACATATATTGCCTTTATTTATCATTCAGGGGCCAGAGTTTACTGTTATTGATTTTACCAATGTTAATTGAGGTAAGGGGTCTTTTCTACCAATTCAGCTATTGATCTGAAATGCCATCCATCAGAAGCTTAATTAAGCAGCTAATAGAGGGAAATGCTATTGATCCCATGGTGTCAAGGCATGTTTGTGCATGTGGCAGCCTAGATGTACAATTTGTTCTATATTAGTTCATGGAAATTGATATTAATGCATTATTTCATTTATTAAGTCCATGTATGGTAATTTGTTGAAGGGTCAGGTCATTTTAAAAGTCATGTTTATGTTTTATATTGTGAAATAGGCCTTTTTGTTATTTAAGCTCAGTGTTGTAGGACGATGATTTTAAGTCAGTTGTAATTTTAGGATTAACCAAGTCACACCATTTTCTCACCATAGAAAAGTCGCTTATTAAGAGGACTTTACCTGTAAAGATTTTCTTTTACAATGGATCCCTATGTATTTTTTTTTTACCTAAGTGATTGAACACAAGTAATACCAAGGTAATTATGAATCTCAACAAAGCAGATGTGTGTACTCATGGGGCTGAATATTCCAGAATTTCAAAAGATTCATGCAACTCAGCTGGAAAAGTGGATAAAATTAAACACGTTTGTCAATATCTTATAAATGTATTATTTTGTTTATTTTTATTATATTGTTACACACATAAATGGTGACAATCTAAAGCGATTCATTTAAGTTATCTGCAGTGTGGTTCAACATTGGTTACCGACTGAGCTTGATTAGCAACCAAAACATTTGCGTCTCCTGAAGTTTAGCTACATTAAGGACTGCTTAATGTAGCTAATGTAACCCCAGTAACATGTCAAAGGATACACAACCTACAAATATATATATACCCATACAAACATACTCATGCACCTGCACACCCATATACACACATCGCCAATATGAAAATATTGGACGAGAACACCCTGTCAAAGTTCTATCTCCTCCTTGTACTCTGCAAAAACCATATCCTTGAACCACTTTTTAAACTGAATGTGCCATATGCAATGTCAATATCACTTTCTTTGTAAACATTATCCCATTTCTGATTTAATAGATCATTCTTAAATGCATTCATGGTTTATTCTGTCCTTAAACGTCGGTATCTCAGTTGTTCCTCTCGATTGTTTCTCTTGTAGTTATCATAAACTGCAAAAACTGTTAAGTGATCTCTGATGTCATTAATTAATTATCCACTCACAATGTTGTTTTCCAGAGATCTCCTTCTGGACATCGGAGATTGTGAGAGTGAATTATTTTATATTGTCATTGTTGTATGGATAAAACTGTAGAGTTTTGGTTGACTGTAAGAACAAAGAAATTCTTTAGATTACTTTGTCTCTTCACCCCATCAAATGGCTGGGGTTTAGAGTTGCACTGTTTTGTGTAAGACTGTTGTTTCATTGTAAGATAAGAGAGATGTTAACTTCCTGACATCTGTGTTTAGAGTTAAAACCAAGTTGCAGGGGGTTTATGACATGGTCATTTGAGATCTCTATACACACAGACCCATGAACACACAAACACACACACACACCTACACACACACACACACACACACACAGGGGGTTGTTTAACACCTTGGATACGACCATGTGGGAGTGGTTTAGGATATGGGTGTTGCCAATTCTGTGTGTGTTAATAAAGGTATGTGCAGGGGGGCGGAGGGCTCAGGTCGGAGGGCAGACCTCTGTGGGTCTCCTCTTCCTCTCTCCCATGCATGTATGTAAAATGAACAATCTCTGAATGTCTTGCTTTCGGTTTTTGGGATGGCTTCTGAACCAGCGGAGGGTTTGCTAAGCAGCGAAACCTAACAGAGATCGCTGTCCAGAAGAGCGCAGTCCTAAGTTACTGTGCAGGACCCTCAAGCTCCCAGGCCTTTTGTAGAGGACCTAAGCTTAAAGGGTAAAGACTGCCCGTAGGGGTGAGAGGGGAATTTGAAAATATTTTTCTTTTATTCATTTATTTGTTTATTTTTTTAATGATAGTAAAAACAAATACTGTTAGCTTAAGTCAAAGTCCTTGATTGTCACAGATGCTGTGAGAGTCTCTGTGGGGAAAAGTACTAACATTGTCACACCTATTACATATATATTTATTTTAAGAAGATGATGAATACAGGCCATCATAGACTATTCTTTCGTGCTCTGTTGCTGAAAGGCTTGGTCCCTTCAAGTTGCTCTTCTCAAGAAGAGTCAGCTTTCTGGATTTTATAATAACATTAATTATTAAATCTTAAATATAAAAAGGCTGTGTTATGTCACTGACAGCATGAACAGTACACCAACTAAGCTCTCAAATAAAACTCTTGGTGACATTTAAATTTTTGTAGGATTATACATAAAGCACAGCGCGCACACACACGGGACTGAATCTGAAGTAGACATATTTAGATTATATTTTCTATCCTCTCGTTCTCTGTTCAACACAGTTGCTCACTGACACTTATGCTATATGTGTATGGTGTGTATGTTTGCAAAGAGCATCTTTGATAAAAGCTATTGTTGTTAAGAGATAATCATTTTTGTGATTCTGTCATCTGTTCACTTTCTTTCTAACTTCAGAGTGTGCAATGAGAGGGCAAAAAAATAAATCTTTTGCAAATTTTAGCCATCATGTCTACAAGGTCAGTGCTCCGCTCTCAGAGTGTGTTGTGTTCTCATTCTTATTCTCTTCTCCCTGCTGAGCATTCATCCTTAATCTCTACCCGTTTAGACAATGCATAGAAGAGACTTTTAACAATCTCACTGAAAACTACCTGAGCTCCACGAGCCTTACTAGACCCTGTTACATATGTTATTGTAGCACATCCCATTTCCATGTCCACTCGCTACCTACAATCTTTCCTTTAACATTAAAGATTCATTTCAAGCTGAACAGCATCACATTGTGGTTGAAGCCTGCTTCCACTTGACTCTAATATTCTACGCTTTTACAGTTTATTGAGAAAACTGCATTTTAACCTCAAGGTTTACTAAACTGGTCACTCTCAGTAATCTACACATTTGGAAAGTACAGTATATTTTCATACTGTTGGCTTTGTGAACCATCACTGTGTTCAGTTAACTGTACAGTTAGTAATGAGCTCTGACAGGCAGGAGACTGGGAGTTGGATTGTCTTGCTTCCATCCTATTATTTTTGAAATTCTAGGAACTAGAAATAAGTCTGTGAAGTCTTTAAGATATGATGGAGCTTGGTCATTAAGCGATTTGTATGTAAGAAGAAGCGCTATAAAGTCAATATGGATTTTAAAGGGAACCATTGGAGATAAAGTAAAGAGAAATATTATGATCGCTCTCTTACCGCAGCATTTTGGATCAGCTGGAGGCTTTCGGAGAGCAATTAGAACATCCTGATAGCATGGAACTACTGTGTTCCATCCTAGAAGTAACACATACATGGATCAGCTTTTCATTACTCTGTGATAGGGATTTCTAATTTTGACAAAACTGCAAAGATGAAAGAAGGTAGTCCCACAGACATTTGTTGTTATGTAAGGAAAATAATATATTCTGATTAATGATTCAATCTTCTGCAGTAACTACCATAAGAGATTTGTAGCATCAAATAACAAACTGGAATCTGAAAAATGACTGAAACTAGCCTAATGCCTAGTTTGTTTTTTTTATCCAATGTTTCAGTTTCAAATCGAGCACAGAGATTGGCAAAGTTAATTTGAATTCGTTTTAGGGACCTCAGGGTGCCATAATTGGGTGTTACCAATCTGAATCATCTTAGTGTCTATTCTTTCATCCTTAGCCAGGAATTTCAACAGGGCTCAGGGTTGACCACCCGAGCCCCAAGCATGCATACAGCTAGCATTTCTGGAAACATACCTTTTGGAGTCACAGCTGGTTGTAGCTGGTGGCAATGAGAGTTTAAGTTTAGGGTTTTGCTTTTTTCAAACTGTCACGAAGCTGGTCTGGCTCCAGAGCCACTTTGATCTGCCATGGCATGGCTACTCAGGGTTATGCTAGGTCACCATAAAGTGTTTTGCGGTGAGATTGGTCACTATTAATTAAACGAAGAGAGAAGTACAAGCATATGGAGAGTTAGCGTTTATGCTAATAGCTAAGATAGCAGACCAAAAGTATCAGAATAAGTGTTATGTGTTAAAATTAGCTACTAGATATACTGAGAAATGAAATAGTCCTGTTTAAAAATGTGAGAAAACAGCAGCAAAGTGTTGTAACATATTTTTAGTAAAAGCATGATTTGAGTGAATTCTATATGGGTGGAAACAGTAAAGGATTATTTATTTTGCTGTGGTACTGTGTAGTATAGCATGGTAGAACTAACTTGCAGCATTGCAGATATATTCTAGTTGCCACTTGTAGGATGTGTCAAGAATAACATTGGAATTGTATAGTCTTGTTCATGTTTTTTTCTTTTTTTAGTTCTTTTGCTTTTAATCTGTGGCAGGGAAAAAAGACATAATAGACAAAAAAAATCCTTAGAAGTCATGTTTGAGTTTTTCTTCATTTGTTAGTATATGGTTCATCAACAACATTAGGCTGTTATAGAGAGAAGCACCAGTTGCTGTGTCCATGAGCTACAGGAATCCAAGAAAGAGAGGCTAAACAAAAAAAAACAAAACACCACCACACGGGATCTAGCATCCACTGCATGCTATTGCATAAGGACAGCATACTCCTTTAGAGTAAATACCCTGTACTGTGCACAGAATTATGCTCTCTGTTGTTGGTGATAAGATGCTGGCACTCACTCACAGAGATAAAGTCTTTTTTTGTCCCTTTTCATATGCACATTTACATGCACGTGCACTGGAAGCTCACTAATATATCCAATGCATCACAGAGACAAAAACAACTGAGGTAGCAAGTCATAAAAACAAAAATCATAGTTATCAAGAGCAAAGAATGTTTTTTGATGTGCCACTTGGTTTGCATGGTATCACATCATGATACCTTCATGCAGCAATTATTTATATTTCAGCTTTTAACTACTCTCCAAGTATAAATGTTCTAATCCCAGCAGTTAAATTGCAGGAGTTTGGCCATTATCACGTCATTACCATGTTTTTTTTTTTCTTTCAGTATCATCTGTATTTTTTTAAGCAAATGAAAAACTCATAAAATTGCAAACTGTCTTTTTTTTCTGTGCCGTCCACATCAGGATATCTCCCTAGTTTTAAAAGTCGCTAAGGGGCTGTACAATAAAAATGATCGACATATACAGTGGCAAAGTGCTGCATCCTATATTCACAACTAATTTCTCATTCTGATCTTCCTCTCCTCATTCGGCTCCTTTGCTTCTCCTCTTTCTACCCGTCGCCTCTATCGTCCATCTACCCTTTCAAACACACTGTGAACATATGGATGAGCTCGTTTGATTGCTGTGACAAACAAGCCCTTTCAGCTCTCAAGCTGGATATCGTTTCACAGCACGAAGCCCCAAATGCGATTGCTATGCGAACAAAATTACCATCGATTTGATTTGCAGAGATTAATTAAGTAGCATTACAGAAACCCTCACTTGCCTGACAGCATTACCACTACCAGCTCAACCACTTAATTGTTGTTTCTGGAGGGTGGTGGAGGTTGGAGTGGGGAGCTTGAGTGACGCTGTTTCTCTCCTCTGCTTCTGTACGCTTTTGACAAGCTGACAAGCTCTTCTATCTGCCTGCCCCAGTGATTTAAATCCATCTTTTGAATATACTCATTAATATCACTGACGCACGCTTGTGTACACTTACAGATAAATATATATATACACACACACATACACACTCACGCGCATACATCGACACACTTTAAAAACTCTTTCCACTTCCTTACAATTCATGTCTATCATTGCCAAGCACTTGTCAACATAATCTTTGAATTTATTCAGCAATATGTATGAGCTCAACACGCATCACTGTACTCTTCCATGTAAACAGCTTCTGGAATTGCTAATGCTTGACTGTTTACCTCAATAGTTTATGGACTCAATCTGCAAACTAGCATAACTCACATGAATAATCACTGTCAATTGTGGCTATCGTGTGACAGATGAAGGGCAAGCTTAAAAACAACTAAAGTTGATGTTTGACATTGTTTAATGACAGAACTAAAGAGTGAGATCTGCGGTAGGCATTTACAACAAAAATGGTCAGCAATGTGATATTTTTAGAGTGTCATAACATTTTTCATACTATCAAGGTGTTGATGGATAAAATGAGTTTATTTTTGTTTGCTTTTTTCTTGTTTGATCCTTCTCCCATTATATTCTCAACCTCTATCTTCGGCCTGATCCAGGTAATATCACTCTTAGCTAGCCCTTTTTTTTCCTCAGATAATGTCAAGGCCTTTTCTTTCTGCCCATCTGATAAGCGATGGGGAGTAGGTGGGTAAAGGAAAGCTTTCTCTCTGCACCTCCACCTGCACCCGCAGATCTAATCTCATCTTGTTATTGACCACCGAGATAGTCCAACCAGGGTGTAAACAAATGTCAGCTGGTAAATTTTTATAGTACAAGTGTATCAGTCATCTGAATGTGTTTACTGCTTATTCCTCAGAACTATAAAGACTGTATGTTTACTACTAATTACGTGACATGCATTTAATTACGCAGGTGTTTGATGATGTGATTTTTTATAACTGCCAAGTGAAATGTAAAAGTTATGGTCATTTTTACTATTGAATATTGAATAGTTTGCTGAGCAATCATGTAAATTACATTTTAATCCCATTACTTTTTACTCAAATCTAAAGTAAAAGAGTAGTCCAAAACTACATAAAGGTTATATCTTTTGATTTTCTCAATTTTTATTTTTTGTATTTTCAAAATTTGCAACATAATCATAAATAACAAAAAAAACCAAACTAAATTGTCATCATTTATCATTTTCCAGCCACTCGCATATTCTTTAGTAGATTTACGAAAGCCAGGTGAGATACAGATACAAATAAAAGCAGTAAATTCATATATGCATATACACCTATGCAGACTCCAGCATACACAGACATACACACTCACATTCCCATTCTTTTCCCTTCCCTCCCCTCTGCTTTATAGCATAACCTAATGAGGCGTCGTGAATATGCGACCTGCATATATACGGGCATATTTGTACTTGCAGAGGAGGAATTTGGATAGATGGCACATATAATTTCACATGAAAGTAATTTTAACCAGGTCCAAACCTCTGAGCGAGAGAATATCTACTTTCCTATCAGCTATTTGTCATGCTATTGTTGGAGGACTCTGGCAAAACACAAAAGGTCACAATGCGAGCAGACATAACTCAGCAAGACAAGAAAAATACATCATGAAAAAGGCATGGAATAGGAGAGGGATGAAAACAGGAGGAGGAGGAGGAGGAGGGGATAACACACCGGCCAAGTAAGTGTTAGATTTGTTGGATTTTCTTAAACATCAGTAGTTGCAGACAAATGAAGACACAAAGGGGGAAAAAAAAAGGACTTGAGGAATGCTCAGAGGTAGCAACATAACATCAGCACTTGTTCTAGTGGATCTCTGGTATTGTCAGAAGTCATCTAATGTTTGGATGGTTAACTGCTGCATCTCCACTCGCTCTGCTTGGTTTCATTCGATTTGAGCCTTTTGGCTTGGCTAAATTCAGCTGTTCCCCAGACTATGGATGATGTGGAGTGATTAATCTGACTCATTATGGACCCAAACTTAGTTCTGGACTTGTTAGATAGTTAGCTATTTAAGACATCTTTAACTGGAGTGAACATACTCAGCATGTTGCACTGATTTATCTGTATGGGACAACTTAAATCATCCCTCAAACCCTGTTCCTATTATGTGAAAATGGACTCTGACAATGAAATAAACAAATACATTTAAATAATAAAGTTTATGAAACCTGCATTTTTTTTTTAAAGAATTGCGTAAAATAATATCTAAACTTACATTCTCCCCATCACACTGGATTACAACACAACAGCCTATTATAAAAGCCATTGTGTAAAGAATGCTACTTCTTTAATTTCCATGTCCTCTACTGATTATCAACAGCAGAGTTTGCTTGCAGAGGGAAATGTGCTCGTGTTTGCTAAAACAACTACGCATACATTACAGTGGTTCCTAACTTCAGCCCACCATTTTCACAAATCTGTTCAAATGTTAAGAGACAAATAAATTTGCACACATAAACATTAAAAAACAAAGAAAGAACAAAGTAATGAAAGCAAATTAAAGGAAAGATTTTAGCTGCGGTTTTCTGAAAATTAAACTGGAAAGCTTTCCCCTGAAATAAATTACATTTTGCAAGGACTGAAAATGTAGAAAGTTGTACCAGTTTGTTAGTTTATTGACGCTTACGTGTACAATATGGCATTACAGGATGCAAGGACATAGACACAAGCTTCATATGGAATGGGTTCATTGAAGGCAAGTTCAACCTACTTTAGCTGGTAGCAACAGTTTATGAACACAGCAGGGACTTGTACTAGTGATCAACACAATGCAGTGCTGTGTTTCAGTGATGGTATTTGAATGTTACCAAGGGACGGACACTGTTTAATCCCACACAACAAGCCACAGTCACATGCCCGTTAAACCAACAAATTTACTTCTTAGCAGTTTGCTGTATTATAATATGTCAGTGTATCTCATGCACTCTAAGAAGATTGGAAAACAAAACCTAGTATATGCAGGAGAATGGAGAAAAGAGCTCAGAAATGATTTTTATCGAATTTATAAAGTATTGTGTATGTGTACTCCTCCTTTATAACTCACACTAAGCCTGATTCCACTCCCACCGTTAACCATGAATGGCTCTATATACTTCCTAGTTTCGATATATAGTCACACACCTAAACGCTATTAGATGGAAGGAAAATATTAAAACACACACACACACACACACAATAATAATTGTGATTCAAGGTTAGCCCTTGTTTTTGCTCATCATTAAATTACATTTACTGTTTCATTCATTCACTGCCTGTTTTTTTTTAATTTTTCTGTTAAACATGCCAAAATCATGGACTGTTTAACAGAAAAACAGCTTTCAGTCTTTGTCATTTCTTCCTGTTGGCCAATGGGATTCCAGAATCATATCCATCACACAGTGCATGATATTAGCTTAGTGCCCATGCCTGGCTCTGCAGGTTGTGCTCGGCATAGCCAACACTGGGGAGTTGCAGGCTTCAAGTCACTGTGGATCACTAGCAAACACCAACACTTTTTCATGCATACTTTTCTCAGACACCTGCCAGTAACTTTTACAGTGTTTCAGGAAAAAGCAACATGCTTTCATTCTAGCTATTTTGTGAGACCGATACCCCACAGATGCTGTTTTGTTTTGTTTTTGGAAGAAGATTCTTTCTTGAGGATTTCTTGTTTTGCTTTAATTAAAGGAAAGGGGCCTACTCAGTGCTATTGGGTGGGGTTTTCTGTGATGTTTTTTTTTTATATATATAAATTCCTGGAAATATTTTTTAAATTTCAACTTTTCTTATTTTGAGTTTCGCAGATCATGGCACCATGTAGGGGAGAAAAATATCCCTGAAGACAAAACCTGAGTTCCAACAACACAATAATATCCCAAATATTTAATGAATAACTATCAGCACAAAGCTGCCATTTATTTATGATTCCTCAATTTGCAAAACATCTTTGCTGTGGAAAAAAAAACAAAAACCACAGCAGCTCATGACACTATAAAATGTGTTTCATTGTTACTGAGCTGCCTCTTCGTATATCTTATTTTAACGAGGTCACGGTAGCTGTGGTAAACATTCATGCACAGAGTAATGATATGATATAAATTATAGAACTGCTGCAAATACAGTCTTTAAATTTAATCAGAAAAACTGTACAGATTGTATTTTGCTAGTCATACTGGCTCTAACTTGTGATTCATGAAACGACTGCTTTCGGGCACACAACACTCTCTCTTTGGGGACACAGGCATCCTGTTGGTAACTATGTGAAGCTGCAGGCATTCAATAAACTTAACAAACAAAAGCACCAAAAGAACTAAACTTTACCGTTAAGGAGGTTGGAAAGAAAGCGATGAACTTCTTTAAGTTTAATGAAGACATTTGTGAAGTTTTGTTTCCTGAAGATGTTCACCAGTAATATTAAGGGACAACCCCCACTAGGGTTTAAATAACTGGGACTGGCACCATTTGGTTTTTGAACTGAAGAAGCCTTTTGGATGATAGGTGAAACATCTTAAACTACCATGAGCTAGATGACTGTGAACCAACATAAACATAAACTTCACCTCATGTTAACAACAAGTCAGTCCTCCATTAAATATCCAGTCTCCTTACAAGCCTCCTACATGTCTCTGTGTGTGCATACAACAGCTTAAGCATGTCAGCTGTCTTTTTGCACTCTCCGTGACTCTTGTGGATCAGTATTAGCGCTACATTGTGAACGCTCCTGCATAAAGAGTCTTAAAGATTTATCTTATTTTGGGTAAGGGTTGTTTTTATTTTGGAAGCCACAGTTAACTTTAGCTAGATATTCAGCTAATCCTTGTCAAAACAGTACCAAAGCTTACAGTGTAAATGTGGAAACATTATATCCAGTGCAGGAATGAAAAGGCTGACAGGCATGAGAGGAATGAGATGTTTTATGTTCAGGTTGTGTGCTATATGACAACATAACCGGTTTTGTTATGGCACTATAATTTGGTTCCATCCAGATGGATCATTCAGTGCCATTCACGTGGGATAAACATGGCTGCCATTTGTCTTTTATTTGTCTTCATAAAAACGCTCATCATTCATCTTTCCAGATATACCTGTGGCAGTAGCAGTGAACCAGATGGGCCCACTTTTAGTAGAGGTGCCTCTGATAGGGTCAGCTAGTCCTACTTGTTTTCATTCATTTACCAGTAAATTGTGGGTACAGCTGATTAAAACTTGAGTGGTCAGTGAACTTGAAAAAAGTGTTGTCAGCTCCATAAAACAAATAATTTCTCACAATATAAACGACACTGCTAATATTTGAGACTCTACATAAAGGTGTCATTTTTTGTTACGATCTCCTATTTGAATCTCGATGAGAACGATTTTGACAGATTTGATCACATCACTCTTCTAAATTCCACGAAAAGCTGTCTGCTGAATTTTCATCCACACCAGGGTCCAGGCTCGACTGTGAGAGGATTAATGTGGAGTTCAGTAGGGCGAGAAAACAAGAAATGAGGGAGATGAAGAGCTGCTTCATCTCCACATCTATATTGTATCCCTTAGGGTTGTAAAAAAAAAAAAAAGGGTATTTGCTGTCAGAGCTGTGTATAGGCGGGCTGTTCATTGGGAGATAACTTATAGCCTGCGCACAGGTTCAGAAAAATATAATATGAGCCTCAGGAGTATGGAATCTGTGCTCCCACTGTATGACTGTTCTGTATATATTAATGTACCCAGCTTTCCCTAGGATAGAGAGCCCAGTTGTATCTCATCCCTCTTCGCCGTAAACAACATGACATCAGGTATGGATCACTTCACCCATCCTCAGACTGTTGCATGCATCCCAATCGAACATGCTCTGGCCCACACATGTGCTCTGCCTGCCACATGACCCTCCCTTCACCTCCATCTAACCCTGTCACTGTGTTTTCCATGCTTCTCAGAAACCTAGTCACCCCTTGGAGAGGCCACACTAACACTCGGCTACAGCCTAATGCATGGGCAATCTGACACGACCCAACGTGTTTAAAAGTGACCCCTCTCCAAAGCTCACAAGCTGCTAATAACACACACCACCACCCACAGTGATACAGATGCTTTTCCCTGGGATGCTGTGGTGCAGAATAGCACGGAGAGGAGAAAGAAAAACCACAACACAGGCAGGGGTCATGTGACTCCCAATCACAATCACAGGCGTTAGAAGACTGCTAGCTTGGCCAGTTGCATTATATTATACAAAAGTAATTTAATCATTTGTGTTTTATTTTCTTTTGTTTCTACCTGCAGTAATATTATACCTGAATATAAAGAAGGAGTGATTGTAGAGAGAAAAATATTAAAAAAGGTTGCATGGTTATCATTTATCACTAAAGCAGCACTTCATGAGTGCTGCTTTAGTGATAAATGATAACCATGCATCCTTTCCCTACCATCCTCATCTGTCACGCCAGACCTCCGGGTCAGTCACATATTCTGTCTTGGGTCTGCTGGTTTTCATTGTTCTTTTCTCCAAAACATACCTCCACCTCTCCAGGCTCTCCTGCACCCTACTGTTAATCTGAATAAACTACATTTATGTGCTAAAGTCTTGGGCCACCAGTAATTTCTATCTTTTGTCCAAGGAGCCAGACTCTTTTGTCTTCTTTGGACATTGGCTGCTTTTTCACTCAGTTTCAGTCCAGTACTTGCACCTGACCATGTTCACTGGAATTATTTTCTGTTTGTTACGCCACTTAACAGTGACCTATGAATTATTGAAGGCCCAGAACTCAGTTGAAATTTGGATGAATGAATGTTCATTTGACAACTCAGGAAAATAGCTGCTTGTCACAACAACACATCATTTGTTCAGGATAACACAGTTTGACAGGCATAAAACAGCACCAATAAAGTGCTAACAACAAGGTGATTCCAAAAGACATATAATACTATTACTATATACTATAATACTATTAATGGCATCCCTTGGCGTGTTGTGCAGTATGTCATTACTAATAACGTAGTAAAGAAATAGTCTTAGTGGGTGGCTCTCATTCTTATTCAAGGGAAATAGTGAGAAAAGGTTGAGATATGCCAAATTACACAAGAATTGGACTGAAAAAGTAGCAACAGGTCTTATGAATGGCTCATGGGGATCTTGTCAAAATTGATGGAATTATGAATGTAGAAAAGTACTGTCAAATTTGTATCCACCGTGTTGACAATGGGTTCATTTCCAGTGCAACAATGATCCCAAACACACTGCCATTGCAGTGAAAGCATACCAGGATAGAAAAACAGGCAAAGGAACACTGTTAGTCATGGATTGGCCTCCCCAGAGCAGAGACCTCAGCATTATTGAAGCAGTGTGGGATCATCTTGACAGAATCTAACAAAAGATATCTAACATCCAAAGAAGAGCTGTACATGTCTTTCAACAAGTCTGGAGAACTATCCCTTAAGACTACTGAAATAAATTAAAAGAAAGCTTTATCAAAGTTGGGCTGGGTTGAAAAGTAACAGTGATCATAGAAAATATTGACTTTCAAGTTAAAATTGTAAACTCAGCTTTTGCTTCTTATATTATATTTTCATGTTTGTTTGCACTCGCTTAAATAAATCAGTGCACCTATTTCCCCTTTTCTTTAACTTAGCATGTATTAACCATAGACGTGGACAGTGTGGCACTGTGGGATGCATTGGGATGTTTGTCTGTGTCACAAAGTTTTACAGAAAGTCAAGGTCACTGACATTTTTTTTCTTTTTCTGTTTCCAGCTCTGCAGTCGGAGTAAAACCTTCAGATGGAAGTCAGGGAAATAACAGCCTAAATCACATCATTTTTATTCGTGTGTATCGCTTTAAAAGGCCTACTGCAATCTAGTCCGTCTGCTCCCCCTTACTCCCTTCCCTTGATTACACGAAGGTGATGCATGGCATTAGCGACAGGAAACTCTGATTAATAGTGAGAATCAGTAGCCAGAATATTCTCAGATTCATGTGTCACACAGCTGCAGACATGCATAGCTTTTAAACATTATATATCTATTTTACTGTCTTATCTTTTCCCCCATCTATTCTTTGGTGCTCTACTCTGTGTCTGCACATATACTCATTAACACAAATGGAAGACAAAAGAGAAAGTTCATGCTCGTGTTGCATACATCTACTTGAAATCCTCATTTCTGCCTCTGCATTGTGAGACTGCAGAGGGGGGCTTTTTTTCTATTTACGTGCACACACACACACGACACTTACTCTTTAATCTTCTCTGTCCTGAACTCCTCCTCACACACCTTTTGCTGAAATCTTTCTATCACCTCTTCTTTCTTTCCTTTCTGAACTATCGCTCTCCATGATGCTCTGCTGCTCAGTGTCAGCTGTAGTTCATGGGTGCATTTCTGGTAAACACCCACCCATCCACCTACACACACACACGCACAGAGAGAGAGAGAGAGAGAGAGAGAGAGAGAGAGAGAGAGAGAGAGAGAGAGAGAGAGAGATTATCACTATTTAGAGGTTGCGTCTACCTGTGTTTTCTAAAAACAGTCAATTTGTATTATACTACTTACTTGTTATGGCTCGTGATGATTAAAGGGTTGCTGATTAAGTGCTGCAACTGATTACATTAACTAATAATTGATGCATGGGATAAGTGGTCTTTTTTCTACTAGCCTGCATAGGTGCTAAATAGCAAGCCACTGTATCATTTCATGGGCTAGCAACTGTTTTGACATGTCGGTGACTGGCACTTTTAAGGTGTGACTCTTTAACAACAGCCACACTGTATGTGCAAGATTCATGCATTTTCTTAACTGCTTATCCAATGAAGGGTCAGAGGGGCACAAAACCTATTCCTACTGACATAGGGTGAGATGCAGGGTATACCATGGACAGCTCACCAGTCTATCACAGGGCTAAAACAACAAGACAAGCAGCCAATCTATCATCTGACATTAACACGTACAGCCAATTTAGACTCACCAATGAACCTGTCATGCATGTTAATTGGCTGTGAAAGGAAGCCAGAGAGAATCCACTCAACTACATGGAGAACATGCAAAGTTCCCAGATTGTATACCCTGTAATCTAACCAGCAGGAGTCTTGGACATGCAAACATCAGCCTTTAGGTGGAGACTGGTCATTGTATTCTTTTAGCCTGTGGAACAACTTTAAGTGACATTAGTATGCCAGTTTCTTTTAACTCTACCTAATACCACGCTAAACATAAAGGTGATGCTAGTGGGAAAGTTGCCGCTTATGCAGGTGTTCAGCTGTATAAATTGAAATCTTGAAAAGAGAATGAACAATGATAAGAAACTTCAAGGGATCGTTGACTATAATTCATCCCAGTGGGGATTCACTGCAATCCAGTCAGTAATTGTTGAAATATTTCACTCAAAATCACACAAGTGAACCTGATGGAAGGCTGGAAAATGAACAGTCAGGGGATCACCAAACACATTTAAATGCATTGAATGGAGATTGGAAATGCAAAAAAAAAAAATGTAGTGCGCGGCTCAAGTTGCATTTAGACAAGGAATTTGAGCTGCACTATTCTTATGTTATATACCAAGCACACCCTCCCAAAGGACAGTTTATCTATGCTACAGAATTGCATATGCCCTCCTCTGACATGCTGTTTCTACATGTCTAATTTAGATGGTTTAAACTTGGTTTCAAAGTCTGTATCTGCATGTTTAGTATAATTTGTGTAATTAAGAGCAACCTGGAAAATTTTTATTTTTATTTAATGCTTTTGCAGTTTCAATTTCTCTGGCCATCACATCAAGTGCAACAACATACAGGAAATTAATTTAACTGGTATTTAAACTGGTAGTTATTTATTCTTGTGTTCTGCACTCATTGATTCTGCGTAAGCCTTACCTAAGTCACGCTAACATCCAATACTCTAACAAATTGTTACAAGGCTTGCAGTGTATAAAGCTCCAAAGCAGAGTCTGATCTAAGTGGTGATCCCGGAGGACCTTTTGCTATTGATACCCGGAGACAAGTGGATTGAAAACTGATCTCGCAGTGTATCTGCGTCTCTTCCCAGACACATTGTCAATATCTCCTTCTGTGCGTGCATCTTTGTTTTCTTCACATTCAGTTACCATTGAGGTAAATGCCATCAGGCTACGATGTCTTAAACTAAATTAAAAATATATAAATCCTCTTATTCATCAGCTCCTTTAGCACCTCACCAACAAAGAAATCCATATTTTTGGGATTAAAAGAAAACAAATAAAACTGAAAAAAGCAGAATCCATTTGTTTCATATGTCATGAAGCAGGTTCTATCATCTCTTTGAATCGTTCAAACATTTCTACTGGTGTCTCTTTCACAGTATATCTAAGTGGGAAAGTAAGTGTCAAGAAAATCACTAGTGGCTGCAGGATACAGTTCAACTAATGAGCTGCTCAATATATTCTTGACTGGCAGTGTTGGGCCTTTTCTTTTATCAATATATGCAGTTGCATTTCATTTTTACAATCCCCATTTCCCCTATGGTTATTAGGCAACCTTCTGTTTACAATCGACTCTTGCTCTGTCTCCTACAGAAATAAATATGACATGTTGCCTGTTCATTTTGCATTCGCTGCCATCTTTCTATCACTCCCTGCCTCTGACTATGCAAACGACCGGGAAGATGAAGCAGCCACGTCAAAAAAAAAAAGAAAAAACAACACAAAATATATATATTTAACTGATATGTTTACATACACTTTGATTTGCTTAGTCCTTAATATGTGCTGACTATCTATTCCTAATCCCATTTGTCTATAAACATAGTTTTCTTCTAAGCTGATGACAAGCAAGATGATATTCTCATAAATATTTCAAAGCTGATCTTTCACTATAAACCCTGCCCTATATGCCTTCTATCATCTTATATTCTTCTATCATCTCCATAGCTTTTCCCGATTCCAAATGGCAGTTTACTTTCTCTATACAATGCCAAAAGAAAGGGCATCCTAATAAAGCTTGGAATATCAAAGTGTCCTTTTACGAAGGCAATTTATAGCAGAGGGGCCAAGGCTTCTCTTTACCACGGGCATGTCCTGTTTATTTCACGAAGGACTTGTTTTATGCATCTAAATCATGAATTACAATGCTGCTGATGGAGCCTTCATCTTGGCACTCCATCACAGTTTGAACCCCTGCCATAGGCTACATAAAACCAACTGCAGCCGGATAAAGAAACGGACAGATTTATTTACTAATAGGGTTAGTTTCATCCCTCTTGTTGGAAAATATATTGTTTTTGCACGTACTTCAGATGCTTCAGAGGGGTTTTGGCATTTTGGCAAATAATTAGGAAAGATTTCTATGACATTCAAGTCATTTAGGTTTGCCGAAGTGATGCTGAGCTCTGGAAAAAAAAAAAAAAAGAACAGATGAAGGGAACACAGATGTGGGACAAGGGAGAAAAAAAAGGGTGGCGGAGAAGAAAGAGGAGGAGTTGACCAGAAGGGAAACAGAGAGAGAGGAAGAAGAAGCAGCAGGGGGGCTGCTTGTGTGGAGGGAAAGATGATGGTGAAGGGGAGGTACTGGTGAAAGAAGGAGAATGAGGGGGAATGATACATGAGGAGATATAAACAGGCTGCAATGTAGAAGGCAGATATCATTCTTTGTAGGGGACTGATCCTGATCCTGGTGTGAAAATTTATAGCTGACAGCTTGGCATGTTCTCAGAGACAGAAAGAAAGAAAGCAAAGATAACAAAAATGAAAGGTGTGGATGTCCAGTTAACAATGTTTCTCCTGTTCTTGTGATCTTTAAAAACGGACAGCGGGGCTTCTAGCTGCATCCTTCTCTTTGCTTCAATCGATTCTTTGAAAGAAAAAAAAGTTGCTAATCTGTCAGCAGCAATTTACTTAGAGTGAGTGGTACTATCTTCACCCTCTGAGGATCCCAAATAAAACTGCATGCGACATAATTATATCAGAATCCCCCACTAAGATTAATGGTCCCACTGTTTGTTAATGCACTCATCAGTGCTTTTGAAAGGCCCTCCATGCTAACCATCTTATCATTAAGGCTATCCTACCGTTAAAACAAAACAAAAAGTAAATTACAGAGAAATGTACCATAATGTAACCCCATCAATAGAGAAACCTCTTTATGCTTTTTTGTTGGTTTTTATGCAGTGAAAGTCTTATTTACACGACCGCATTGAAAAAACAAAATCAAACACGGTGCATAGTTTGAGAGTGAATTTGATTTTGATTTATGTATTCATTTATTTATTAGCTGCCTTTACTGTTTACCTTCATCCCTACGTTAAATCTGCATCGTTATGTTGATAAAGGTTTATAAAAAAGATTTGGATTGAATTTATAATTTACCACTCATGCAAAGGCTTCTTTATGTAATTGGTAAATTGTAAGTGACAAATTTAGTCAGAAAACCCTTTAAAAAATATGATGTGTGTGTGTGTGTGTGTGTGTGGGGGGGGGGGGGGGGGGTGGGTGTTTGC
>VURO01014126.1:34531-45309 GCA_015108175.1 Pelvicachromis taeniatus | reverse complement strand
CCAACCCCATTTAACACGCAATGGCTACATTAGAAACCCCAAAATGTTGACTGGTGTCCAAGAGGCATCGACTACAGACTGACTGATGGGATTGTATGATATCAGGTATCTTCTAGTTTTTCAAGTATGACTTGCTATTTCTTCTTTATCACCACAGGGTTGTGTTAGCAATGAGCAGATGCAGGCAGACAACTTCACAGCATTAAACATTAAATATAGCACAATATTTAAACCTAATGATTGCAGTGACGACCACATATAAACCGCAGTGCAGGATGAACAAAGGCTTGCATTCGAGTTCTTTTCAGATAATCCTGTCTCAAAGGCAGCTCGTGGAAAGGGAGGACACTGAGTTGACACAGTAAAGTGATTGCGCACACGTTTGCAAACACAACTTTGTTCTAATTTGCAGAAGTGTACACACACATACGCTGAGCTATCGGCGACAGTTTAATTGGGAGATTGGCTGTGAAATATAAAACTGGAAATACAGAGGTCTATTAGTATAGCCTTTGTAATGGATAATAGCAATAGAAAAGAGAATTAGACTAGGCCTCGTTCCTGACAGAACATTAGAATAATCCCTGCTACTTAGGACAACAGTCAAACACTAAATACACCAAATCCACTTCCCCCGCTCACAGAGCAAAAGCAAGCTAATGAACGAGGCGCCTTTACATTTTCGCCTTTATAATTGAAGTCAGACAGAGAACATTTATTTTCATGAAGCGCCACAAACCACGGCTGCAACGTCCTCGTCACTTGCCAAACAAACACACGCACAGTGGACACACGCGCCCACACAAGCATACACATCAGCCTTGGCCTTTTAATCTTAACCAGGCTGAGAACATTCATTTTCTGAGCTGTTAAGTTCAAAAGTTTAATGCAGGAGTGAGAGAAAAAATAAGCCACAATAGAAAGAGAAAAATTGATGCTGTTAAGAGAATGATAGTCAAAGGCGTAATAAAGAATAGATAAAGCTAAACCCTGTTTCAGGCCACGGTACCCGAGAGAAAAGTGTCAATTTGCAGACACTTCAATATCTAACTTTGATGTGGGGGTTGAAATCTATTCATTGAGACTGAGAAGTTATTGAGAAATCGGCAAACTGACCTTCCATTCAGAGAATATGACTATGTCCCAGAGTACCCAGAGAAGGTCATTTAGGCGCAGATTGAATGTCAAACCAGGTGGCTAAATGGCAATATTGATACACTGCTTTATGGGAATATCAATGTTGTCATCTGTAATTGGTGAAGTGGCTCTGTTATCTGTTAGTTACAGTAGTATAAAAAAAAAGCCCCTTTTCTAATTTCTTTTCTTTGTTTTTGCATATTTGTCACACTGCAATCTTTCAGATCATCAAACCACCTTTAACATTAGTCAAAGATAACGTGCGTAAAAGCATAGTGCAGTTTTTAAATGATGAGTTCATTTATTAAGGGAAGAGCCGTGGGAGAGCTCTGATGTTAAAACAACCGCTGACCAAAAAGAACAGAGGCTCGTCTCACATTTGCCAAAAACATCCACAGGATGCTTGAGAAATTTTCTGTGAAATGATGAGATGAAAGTGAACTTTTTGGAAGGTTTGAGTTGTGTTACTAACACAGGATTTTATAACAACAACATCATACCAGCAGTCAAACATGATGGTGGTAGTGTGATGATCTGGACTTGATCTGGACAACTTGCTGTAGATGATGAAAGCATGAACTGTGCTTATACTCAAGCACACTTGGGTTATGCAACAGGACAATGACCTGCAACACACCAGTAAGTCTACCTCTGAAGTCTACAAAGTCCAAAATGAAGCTTTTGGAGTGACATAGTCATAAAGTCTGGACCTAAGTTAGACTGAGAAGCCTTGGCACGACTTTAAGCGTGCTCAAAAACCCTCCAGTGTGACTGAATTAAAAAAGATTGTGAAAAGAAAAGTGGACCAAAGTTTCTCCACAGCAATGTGAAAGACTCATTGCCAGTTACCACAAACACCTGATTGCAGTTCTTTTCTTTTGAAATCATTATTTAAAAACTGCATTTTGTATTTACTCCGGTTATCTTTGCTTAATATAAAAATGTGTTTGATGGCCTGAAACATTTATATCTGACAAATATGCAAAAAAAACACAGAAAAAATCAAGAAGGGGCAAACACTTTTTTTCAAAGCAACCAACAGACTGACACCTGTTTAATTTCTCATTTCTTTATTAAATCACTATCAAAGCACATGGAGAACTGTATGAATTTGCAGTAGTTTGTGTTGTTGCAAACACTGAAATCCCAGGTGTCGTGTTAATCTTCGCTAGGAATAAATCTAAAAGCCGAATCTTTCTAACTTGTTCTAACTTTGGTGAAAGTAAAGAAGTTGTCATCTGTCTGTCAGTTTCCCCTGCACTGTAACATTTAGCAAACACTTACTGGAGCAATGACTGAATGAAACATATCTGTATAAAACGTCATACAGAGAATACACGTGCCCTGTTGTATAATAAAAAGGAAACATGTCTGTCACAGTTACAGTCACAGTTGGAACCTGGAAAGTATGTAAATGTCAGAGTGAATGGGCTGAAATGGCTTTAAAGTGACTTCCTAAAAGCAGTATGACAGCCTGATTGCATTTTGACTATTCAAAGTCAAGGTCTGGATCTTTTCCCCTGAAAATCACCAAAATCTGTGTTAATGGGTCTACCCAGATAGCAAAGTGATTTTAGACTGGATCTGGTGTCATATGGAAGGCCATCAGGATCCACTTGCACCGATAAAACAGCAAATTCTCAGCCCATCCTGTCCTGAACAGTTTTGGGTCTTATCGTGGTGGCTTGTTTTTATTGACAAAATTCTTATTAAAAATTGTTCATCCTTCAAAAAATGTCACTGAAAAATTTAAAGCACAGCCAACCATGCAGCCAGCTCTATAAAAGCTTAGACATTTCTTAGAATATGTTCGGCTTTTTATGATATTTTTTTTTACAATGATTCAATACCAGGAAAGCTGCCCTGCATGTTTTTCTATGTTAAATGTGAAGTAGTTACTATTACATAACTATTTGAGTATCTTAGTAAAATATTGCTTTTATGACTGTAAGAAAGACACAATTAATCAATGAAGGCCAATATTAGATAAAAGTATAAATGGTTTAACTGGGAAACATCAAAGTAGAGTTTTTTTCTTGTAAATCTCATTAGGCACTTTTTTCCAGTAATGGCAAAAATAATGAAATCCTCTATAAAAATGAGGTTGTTACACCATAATACATTTACTAAACATGCTGGGGGGAAAATGAAATTGTATTAAAATGTATCAGTTGTTTTTCAGTTAATAAAACTGAGTTAATGTTCATTCATCTGGGTAGCTCGTCTATTATCACAGGTCCACAAATAAACAGTTGTCGTATCTGGTTCTCCATATTTTTTATTTAATTTTCAGTATCGTCTACATTTTGTCCCTGTCAGATTTAGATCTGAATAATTAGATTTAAAATATAAAAGTAAGTGTAGGATTCCAGCTTCATGTACCGTATATCTTCTAGTAGATGTACGGTACGGTGTCTCTTATTGACGTTAATAAACGGCAAGTTTGAAAACATGTCACGACAAATAGACGCCAGTCTTCAATAGTAGCAATTCTCCTTTAAGCGCAGGTCTGAAAGCGCTGATCTCCGCCTTTTCCGTACGCTACTACTCTTTTTGTAGCATCCGGGCTACTGTCCTCCTGTAGTAAATCATACGGCAAATACCTTTTCGTGTCAAAAATGCTTTGTCATTGGATGCTATCCAGGAAGGAAGAAAGTCAAAACGTCTATTCCATCTGAGAAGGGAATAAACGCTGGGCAGGCCAAATAATTTTTTGAATAAACACCAGGGCTACTATTGGAAGATATACGGTAATCAAAATCCAAGTTGGGTTAATTATAACCACTCACAATATATTCAAGCATATGCATTTTATGTAGAAATGTTATATCTTTGATGGCAGAGTGGCCCATGGTAATAAAAACTACTCCTGGTATTGGTGCACCAGTGATGAGGGTTTCAGTTTCCTACTCATGCATGTGCTTAACTCAGTGTGACCATACACAGAGTTTACTGAACAAACTAATCATCCTTTCACAAACCGTAAACTCAGAGCTGCCCACCTCAGAGTTACTTAACTCTGGATTTATGCTTAAACTCAGAGTTTATTGAACCTATTTTTGAGGATTGAGCCTTGCTCTCATTTAGATCTCTGCACAGCAAATCTTTTTAGGATTTTGGAGTGCATGCCAGACAAAACAAGCAATTTTAATGATGTAGAGTTGTTCTTTGGTAGCTTGTGAAAACAACTGTCCTTGACAGCAAGTGCATACGCAGATATGAAAATGCATACTGTCGAACAGAGAAACAAACATACCACCTACATTTGTTTCCTACAATAGATCACACAAGCACAACTGCGCTGTATGCAGCACGCACACTCGAACACACATATGGAGTTGTTCTTTTATAATGGCTTTGTGTCAGCATATAACGGATGTCTTCTAACAGTCCCATTTATTCCCATCTCCAGCTAGCCTATGCCTGTCCAAACAACAGCACAAAACAAAGGATGGAAAACAACAGAGGAGAGACAAACACATCAATCTGCCACACAACCACACACACAATCACATCAAACACAAACACACACATAAGCACCACAAAGAGATAGCCTAATAGAGAGAGCAGAGACGTAGTTATTGAAGATTTTAACTCATTCATAGTCATGAATTGATACGGGTGAAGGATAGGGAAACGCATTTGAAAAGAATGCCAACACTTTTCACTAAGACGGGCAATCAAGTTGATGACAACCTGATATCAGAGCATGTAAATACCCACCACATGGCAAGTGAGACACTAATACAAATACAGACACTTTGTGCCGAGATCATTCTCTGTTGAGTTTCTCTGTTCAGAGAGAAGTAAAAGCATAAAAAAGCGGACTACAGATCAATCAGCTGTCAGCGCGCTGTGTCGCTGACGGGGAGTGGGCCCTTGGAGATGAAGTAAGCCTGATACAGACCGAAGATCTTTGATTAGCCCAAAGCTTAATAAGACTTCGCACTGAGAGTGGAACGGGTTCCAGCCTCTAGGATCATATTTGATAGAGGCACAGCGCCGTTTTATCTGTGCATGTTCACTTGAATATTGCTGGGGGTTAGGAGGTTGATGAGCTGCTTCTCAAAACACACGCACAAACACTCACGAGACACAAACACAGTCCCCTTTTGTTGTTTTTGGCTCAAACCTACAAAGATGCAAATGAGCTGCCTTTATTTATATTTGTTTGCCATTACAGTCTTTGCCCTTAATAATGTTCCTCTGCAGTGCTCTCTCCATCTCAATGAAATGCTCTGTATAAATGTTTATTGTTATTTTCATCCCCACATTAAGTACTGCACCGACACTCCTACTGTTTTCTTAGTAAACTGTGGAATGCTCAAACACAGGACACCACACATGAACAGCAAGAGAAAGAAATAAATAAAAGGCAAATACACACACAGGGAAATGTGTGTACTGAACTATTACAACAACAATAAAGCCAGCAAATTCGAATGAGCTTGTGGTAACCCTCTTGGTGCCTGTGTGGCAGGCATTGATTAAAGGCCCTTGTTAGCATGTACGGCCCCTGTGTTTCTACTGTGTCATTGATAAGGACTTTGTATTCACACTCACTGAGGGGAGTCGGGTAATTAAAAAGCAGTGACAGCCAGATTTAAGGAACAAAGGCGTTGGTCTCACTGTTGCAGATTTGCATATGCATTAATTGTTGTTCTTCTTTTCATCTTCAAGTTAGTACAGTAAGACTCGCACGCATGAGCACAGCAAAAGGAAAGCGTCTTTTACCGAAGTGTGGGACTGCTTTAACTCGTTCCTGCAGGCACTGATCAGCCTAAACACATTAAAGTGACGCCACAGTGTGAATTACAGAATAAATAAACTCAACTAGCTGCATTATAATCTTTTTAAGCACTCTAGTATAGAAAAACATGCACAAAAGTAATACGTTTTACACGAGTACTCATATCACATGCATTAAGGTTAAGGTGAGTTGTTTTGCTTTTTAATTGGGTGTTTTTTATATAGCGTGAAAATAGTTATTCAAGGACCTATAACATTTCAATGAATGAAATCCCCGGATTCAAACACTGTCCCTCGTTGCCTCATTGCTTTGTTTCAGCAATGGATCCTGCGACAACAATCACCATTTTTTTATGATGTTATAAAAGAATGGAGAAAAGTGATGTTACCACAACAGAAAAAAAAAAAGCCTCGATGTATAAAATCTTTTGAGACCATTCACTTGTAAGTGGTACTTCGAAAGCACAAGCCACTGGGTCATGTAAGAGCAAGAGTCGTTCTAACCAGGCTAATCTTTCACGAGCTGCCATATAGCTCTATAGTGCAGCAGTGCAGCGGCGTGATAGCACAGTGCTATCTTACAGTTACAGCAGACCATATCTTGGCCTAATTACTTTTCATGTTAGGGGTGGTCAGAGATTTAAGACCTTTCTAATTTTGCAACAGAGCTACATTTTGCACTTTCCAGCATCTACATCGTTACATATTGTAGATACTGGAATTCTGTGATGTGTGACTTAACTTTATAGTCACTGCAAGTGTTAGTAGCTGTAATATAATGAGAAGTAAAGAAATCTGTAAAAGCTATAAAAGTTTCAAAGACTTGATGACAAAAGCAATTTTGATGCTTTTTAAGAAATTGATGCATAGATATTGATATATACAGTACTGTGCAAAAAGACATTTTTAAGGGAGGAAAGGCAAATTACACAGCAGGTGAGATAGAGTGTTGAATTTCAATTTTACATTTTTGGTGGTGTAACAGCAATCTGTAAAAGACAGTGGAGGCTTTGTCATGGTTTGGGGCTAAATTTGAGTCAGTGGAGTTGGTGATCTTGTCAAAATTGATGGAATTATGAATCTAGAAATGCACAGTCAGGTTTTGATCCGCCATATAATACTATTTGGAAAGCATCTGATTGGCAATTGCTTTATTCTCTAGTATGAAAATGATCCCAAACACACAACATTTAAAATATATATTTTTTTTAAACTGCCATTGGAAGACCATCAGTCATGGGCTGGTCTCCCCACAGCCTGAACCTCAACATTATTGTTGTATAGCGTTGTTGGATCATCTTGACGAAGAACTGAATAAAAAGCAGCCAACATCCAGACTGCTTAACGAAATTACAAGAAAGCTTGGCTGAGAGAGGAAACCTGCAGTCAGCTGAGACTGAAGAAGTCACTTGGATGAGTGACCAAACGTTTCTCCCACTGAAAACGTCCAGATGAACACAATCAACTTTTGAGGACTGTGAGAATTCAAACTGTGTTAAAGATGCCAAATAATTTGGTACGATTTAAAAGAATTGTAACTGTAATTTGATTTTCCTTGTATCTTGTATTTCACGTTTTAACGAATCACTGTACCTATTTCCAAATTTGAAATAAAATAGTAAAAAAAAAACGGGGGGTGGCTTGAGACTTTAAAATACTCCTTGAATGGAGTAATTCAAGGTGCAATTAAAAATTCTATGACACTTTGCCTGATGTAAATTTGGTAAATATCCTTTTTGAGATCATCTCTTTGTGGAGCCGTACACTGCTCTTGCTGTGTTTAGATCACCACTTGTATGTCCTGTTTTGACCACTCACCAGCACATATTTGTGACATGAAAAGGACATTGTCCCTTCAGTTTAACTTTCATTTTAGGGGAGAGGAAGAAGTCTTAATTAGCCCCATGAGACATGGGCAAGTGGTGACCAAAATGTGTTGGTGCATGTCCCTAAACTACTGTGATGCCACAGGTAATTTTTAGATGCTTTCCTCGGAGGCTGTGAATTCTTTGACTGAGTAAAGCTATTTAGTCTCTGTGTCACAGACGGATATTTAACTCTATCCACAGTGATCCTCAAAATCAGTCTTATGTCAGTTTGACTCAAAAGTCGCGTTTGTTCTCTTTGCATGTTTTAGGTCAATGACAAAACAGAAAATGTCTAGCAGGAGTGCTGGAGGCTGCGTACATGGGGATAAGAACTACATTTAAAACGGGTAGAGTTTTTGATCCATGAAACTTTTCACACATGAGTTGAAATTCAGTGAATCGTTTGACAACATTTCTGTGTCATCAAAAGCACCCTTGGTCTGACAACAATGGATTGTGTGTCACTGAGCCCTAACAAGAATCTGCTTTCTCTTACGAAACAGAAACATCTACCTTGTTACCCACATTCGTACGCACATGTCTGTCATTATTAGATTATTAGATGCTAAAAAAAACCAACACATTTCTGAACACCTATGATTAATGTCGGCCATCACAGATAAAAGGAGACTATTTTATTCTATGGGGCAATAAAAGTACAAAGTAAACTCTTTAACAAACAGTATTAGCGAGAACATGAAATAATGTTTCACAAAACAGACATCTAGTTTTTATCTGACAGGCAGCTCTCCCTCTGTAGAGACATATGCTTGGCACTCTAATTAAACTGCACGCAATGGGGCATGTGTGTGCAGTGGAGCACCTCAGTGAGCAGCCAAGCGTTAGCAAGGAGGGAACTTCAGCAGGTGAGAAAGGTGAAAGAGGCCTTTTATTCCCTCCCTCCCTCTGTGAAACAGGGCCACCGCTTATTAGAAGATCCTGAGCTGTCAGCAGAATCACACGCTGTGGGCATACATTCTGTTACAGCCAGTGCACTTATTCATCTATACACCTCTGTGTGTATCTAAGTCACCATGCTTATCTATTTTATCATACAATCTCTTTACCTATAAGCGTTCTGCTCTACAACTTGTGCCGATTCGCACATAATTAGCAGTGGGTAGCACCAAAGATTACATCATGCAGAGACCGGGACACACACTGCACAGAAGAGAGGAAGAGACTGTCACAAACGAAGATACTTTTTTTTTTCATAGCAAAGTGTAGTCAAGAGCAACGTGCTGGGCAGAAGAATACACTCTAGTGACTTTAACTGCCTCATGCAAGATGGCAGCAACAGCAGGAAAGAAACCCCGCTAACATGGAAGATATAACATTTCAGAAATAATTAAAATGTAGCTAATCTCAACATACAGTAACCATTTTCCTTCAAAGATTCCAGCATAAAAGCCAGGTGTAAACTGGTAACTTTCTATTCAGATTTATTCATGTATTTTTAACATTTGAATCAACTTATATATTTAGTTGGCTGGTTACATTTAAAATGTATGTTTTCATTGTTCAAATTAAAAAAGAAGTTTACATCTTAGTAAACAAGTATGTTTTGTTGAAGAAACGGGATGAAGGCAAGTGGAAACATTAGGTACTATTACATGTGTGGATGCATAATAAGTACATTCAGAAGGATGTCTGCTTTTGATCAATAACAGCTTCAGTCCTGGATGGATGGATGGATGGATGGATGGATGGATGGATGGATGGATGGATGGATATGTATATTGACAGTATAGCTCCAAAAAAGCACCCCAACTCTCTTACTGTTGAATGATTTTACTGTTGTAGCCTTGCTATTTGCCAACATTTTAGGACACCAGAGTCATTGCCTAAAGCCACTTTAGAAGACAATGCCATTTATCTATGTTCCCCTTTGCTTTCCATTGTCCGTTGTTATATCATTACACAACTGTCAGCTTAGCTGTAGAAATCCAGATGTATTCTCCAACATTTAGGCGATGCTGTTTCTTGTCATTGAAAAAAAAATGGAAAAAAAAAATGAAAAAATGATGGGCTAAATAATCCATCACGGTAAACTTGAAGACTTAATTTGGTTTTCCCAACATTTCTGTCTTGTTTATTAATGTTGCAATGTGACTGTGTTGAGTATATTCATCAGTATATTATTTTTTCTCTGATACCAGATGACACCCACAGCTTCCTCTAGGAAGGAATACATAAGTATGCCATAAAAGTGTGCCAGATAGGTCCATTTATTTTCACACTGTCTCCATTAGCAAAGGGGACAAACTTTGTAAAATGTATATTTTAAAGGGTAGGCATTCTGGATGACTTAAAACTCGAAGAGGGAATGCATTGGCATTGCGTGCCTTCTGTTATAATCACTATTACTCACAATTCACACCTGTAATGTTTGTCAACGTGACATTTGGTTAGTAGTAAACATTTTATTGCATAATTATAAGATAATGGCCAGTATCATAAAGTTGGCAAGTATGCAGTGATTTCTTGGAAAGGCTTGAACTAGTTGTCCTGAGTGAAGGTAGCAAGATAATATTTTGGAAATACCTGTCGTCAAACTGCAAAAATATTTTTCAGACTTTGGTTATGTAAAAATATGCAAGCAAAATAAAATGTGCCCTTAGGAAAGCAGCCCATAACAAAAAATACATAAATAAACAAAAAAGAAAAGAAAATCATTCTGAAGAGTGATTTCACTTTGCTCTTACAACTCGATTGCAAATAAACATGTTTGAGCCGTTCCTCATTTAAATGAGCATGGAACTAAATCCAGTCTGACTGAAGCTAGTTATTAATAGTGAGTTTCTCAATAGCTCTCCTAACTCAGACTGATTTGAGTTCCAGTCAGACAGTACAGTCGCTGCTCAGTCAGACCCACTCTTACATTCTTACACAGCAAGAAATATTTATTTTTACAAAACATAAGGAAAGCCAATGCATTCAAATGATGAACTGTTTGATTTCTAAATGGTTATGAGTAGACAAGAATGCAATGTCCTCTACACATGTGTTCCTGGAAACCCATTT
>VURO01014126.1:11490-33493 GCA_015108175.1 Pelvicachromis taeniatus | reverse complement strand
ACAAACATTTATTTTTTTTTTTTATTTTTAATACAATTTTTTTTTTTTTTTTTTTTTTTTTATATTTTTTTTTTTTTTTTTTTTTTATTTTTTTTTTTTTTTTTTAATTTTTTTTATTTTTTAAAACAAATTTTTTTTTTTTTTTAATACAGGTCAAAAAATGTGACAAAAAATTGGTGCTGTGTTGAAATAATATTTCCTGTTTTTCTCATCAAGTATTTACTGTTTTGTTTTTAATCGCTTTTTTTTTTTTTTTTTTTTTTTTTTGCTTGTGTCAGTGTGGGTGTAATCCCTCTTTTTTATGCGTTTCCCCAATGCTTCCATAATACTCTGACTGAACTGAGTTATGAGCAAACACCCCATGACCACCCATAGTCAGAGCTACTTAATCATGCACTCGGTGGGAATTGCCCAGCACTGGGGCTGATTTAGTAGCCCCTAGCTTTGGGTGTTATAGTTCAGCGTCACATCATTACTTTTTTACACCTTACATTGATTTGTTTAGTGGGGGAACAGGCCTTGTTGTGGTCCGCGAGGGGATAAAATAAATAGTAGGAGAGATTGCAGTTAATTGTGCTTCCAGACACTGCACTCAGCGGCGGGTTACGTAGAATAGGAATGGGTTGGGGGAAAATGTGGAGGAATAACCACCAGGACCACCTTTCACATGGACTATATATCTTGCCATATGCCTTTACCCACGTGTACAATACCCTAACAATGCCTCAAGACTTCTTGTAGCTTTATGTGTAGAATCAGCAAAGAGATGATTTTATGCTGTTACATTTTTCTTAGCTCCCAGACTGGCATGGCTTCTAGAAATATTTCATCATTCATATAGTTTAAGCAGCAGGCTAAACCTACCAGGCCTGAAAATTACCAGGCCTGCTGACTTATGCTTTGGAGTCAAGAGATACCTAATATTATTTAACAACTGTATAAAGGCAAAGAGCCTAAGAAATGGAACTGCAAAGTGGGGTCACTCAATCACTGAAAATATAATGAAAAATCCAAATTAAATATCATTTAAAAAAATGATTTATCTGAGGCACTGTAGGTCAATTACTATTTAATTTCAAGCTCTATGTTCCTGTTCAGACCAATGAGAAAAAAATGGAGGAACTTTTGTTTAGAAGTTTCCAGCTCCAGCTGCACTCTGACAGATTAGTATTTCTCAGAATTTGTTTTGCATTTTGGTGCCAAGTGCAGAGCACATAGCACACAGGTGGTGGACAATGTGAGGAATGAACAGGTGGGAGGTTCAAATGAGGCAGTGCAAAAATAAGCAAACAAGTGTGGTGTAATATGTATCTACGAGCTCCTGCTGAGAAGACAAGTTGTGGAGTCGGCTATAAGGTAACCAAGGACACGGCCTTTGTAATTGTCATACATAAAGGAATGGAAGAAAAATGGATGTAAAACCTAAGCATTTCACAGAGTTTTTTCCGCTTTGTTAAAATGTTTAGTGCTTGCTGTGTGATAAGAGAAGGACTGAACGCAGACCTAGGCCCTTGAATCATCAGCAGTTCCACGATTCGCCAATAAGACCTGCAAATAACCAGTGACAAGGGCACCGGAGCAAATTGCTTGTGTGTGAACTGCCAGGCAGGGTATCATTTGGTAAGAAAAAGAAATGGTTGCTATGTAAGAAATGTTCAAAATACTTACCTTGTACAGTGTGTCTGAAGTACCCTCTATGTGCACTTTGGCCATGATGAAGGTTAGAATACTTTCATTTCTCTTCAGACAGCAGGACTCAGCAAAAGAAAACAGGTCATGCAGACAATGGTATCGATAACAGTAGGGTTACCAGACTTTTCAAAGCCAATTTAAAGCAAAATATATAATATTAATATATGAGTGTACGTGGTTGGGTTGTAGGGATCTTGGAAGTTTTTCTTCTATTTGGTTAGAAGAAACCAGTGGATCCTACAGTAATGAGATGTGGGGGCTGTAATACAGTATGTTGTGGGGATATGTTTGCTTGCTAGGTTCATTGACATTTGTCCCCTTGAAAGGCAGATTCACTGCAAATGAAGTTCTAAATGATCACCATTATCTTACGGCTAGACATGTCATCAAAACACCAAATGAGTGAATATACAGAACTGTGCAAAAATCTTAGGCCAACTCTTATTTCAGTACATGTTGCTAGTACAATGGGAAATAGATGCAGTCATTTACTGATGCGAGCAAACTTTCATGAAAATACAGTACATAAGTATTTGCATATTTCTAATGAACTTGAACATCCATATGTAGTATGAGCACCTTTTTTAACACAGCCTGATCTCTTTTGGGCAATCTCTCTTTTAATTTCTTTAATTTTCATTTAATTTCTTTCATTTTCTGAAGTAGTCTCCAGGAATAGTTCTCCAGGCTTCTTGGAGGATGTTTAAAGCTCTTGCTTGAATGACGGATGACTTTTGTTGTTGTTTCTGTTAAAATGATCCCACACTGCTTCAAGAAACTTCAGGTTTGGGCTCGGCTGGAGACTGATCGTGTTTCATTTTGTGTTTTTCTATCATGCATTGGCAGTGTTTGGGATCGTTATCAATAAAATGAAGGTGTTGCCAATCAGACACTTTCCAGATGATATTGCATGGTGGCTGAGTATCTGATGGGATTTTTCTGTATTCATGATTCTTTCAGACCCCCAACTCCACTGGATGAAATACAGCTCTAAACCATGACAGAGCCTCCACCATATTTACACATGGCTGTAGACACTAACCGTTGGGCCTCTCTCCTGTTTTTCTTTGTGCTTATTAATAACATTTTGAACCAGAAATTTCAGATTTGGATTCATCAACTTGATTCATCTGACCTGTTGCCACTGATTTCCAGTACAGTTCTGGTGTCATTTGGCATATTATGTCTTTCTGTTTCCATATGTTAAGCATGGCTTCTTGACAGCCACTTTTCCACATTCAGAAAATCTGGATAAGACCACTTTACAATTTCTTCTTCTTAGGATAATACCATATATCTTCTAATAATGGCCTGTCTCTTATTGACGGCCGTTTCTAATAAACACCGGTTTGAAAACATGCCACGACAAATAGACACTGGTCTCCAATAGTAGCCTGGCAACCTTCGACCCGGAATTCCCTCCGCGCTGTCTTCTTCTTCTTCTTTATAAATTTTATTGGCGGTTGGCAAACAACTGAATGGTGCATTATCGCCAACATTAGCCATCATCTACGACCAGCGGCATTTAAGCTGGATGCAGCGACCATCAAAGTGGGATTATCACACTGAACTGGAACTGTCGGCTAGCAAACCTGCTAACTGTGATTTTCTGGTCTTTTACTTCCTCTTGAGGAGAGTCAGGTGGAGAGAAGTTTTGAGAGAGAAGTCGGGTGCACCACTCATGCACTGGGCTACCACAGACAAGGAGACACTCTGGAGCAAAGGAGGAGCACAATTGGGAACTGCATTATTTGTGAACTGTTGGAATATGTTTTGAAGCACTGTAAGTAAACGCACCGTCTTTTCACCTCAGTCTAAAAACCGCGCCTGGGTCCTCTTTCCCTCTCACTTCCATGACAATTCCATCTGAGAAGGGAATAAGAGCTGATCTCCAGTAACCGCCGGTCTGTTTTAAACGCTGGGCCGGCCGAATAATTTTTTGAATAAACGCAGGGACTACTAATGGAACATATACGGTATAAAAAAATTGAGGTGTGGCTCAAGACCTTTGCACAGTACCTGTTTTGGAAGAATGGTGTTATGTCCTTGTCCTCTGAAGATCTCATTAATGACTAAGCTGCACCAAAGCTATTCACAGTGGCTCAACAGGACATATTAGTTTGGATTATTTTGAGATGTTTATGTATTGTAATCTCTTCTTAAATCATTATTCATGCAGACATTCTTCTCAGTATTAAATCATCCTGCATGTTCTGTAGTATCAACTCACTGATATCAGATGTAATTACACAATTCCTGTTGCACTTTTTTTGTGAACGTCTGTCTAACTCTTCCTGTCATTTTGTCGTTTCAGTGGGCTGAGGAGTTGTACAACACACTCCCCCACAACTGCTTCAGGTGGAACATCAATCTGTGGCCACCTGATAATTCTATCAACAACAGCAGACTAATTACTTAGACTAACTGTGCAAAAATTACAGTTTAAATATTTAAATATAAATCAGATATCTAAAACGGTCAGGAAAATGTGTTTTAATTAGCAGCAAAATTTGTTGTTTGGCATAAAATCGCAATCATTAATGCTGCGTGTTTTTATTTATCTAACTCTTACACAACCTGCCATTTTATTTTGTATGAAAAACTTAATGTCGTAATCCAGTAGCCATCTGAAAGCAAGAAAGCACATATGTTGCAAAATCAGTAGTGGCAGATTTGAGAGTTTTGTGTACCATGGAGAAACTATGCCAGGTGGTATTAAAAAAGAATCACACATGTACACTGGACTTTAGTATTTTTGAGCCTGGACCAGTTTCTAGGCAACCAAGTGTGGACAGACTGATTTTGGTATCTTCGGACTTCTGATGATAAGCTAACCAGCTGCTGGCTCCACGGTAAAATCTAACGAGGGGCATCAACCTCCTCATCTGCCAAGAGCGTGATTAAGCCTTTTTCCTAAACAATTTCAAAATAAACCCTAAAGGTTAATTCAGTTTGAAAGAAAGAAATGTAATGTAAAACTTATAGTGTCTTGCATTTAAACGATGTCAGGCCAGGAAAGTCCTGCTTATGTCTGAATACAGCGCTAATGTATCTATTTTCATGCCGCGTCGCATGAATTTATCCCACTATCAGTCTGAGGTTTGAAGGCATTAGAGAGCAACAGCTATACATCATAAATAAATGTTTTATAGAAGCAGCGACTGGTAATACACTTAACAGGACAATGTACGAGAAGCCATCAATCGATGATGAATACCACCGTTCCTAGTTTCCTGCAAAAGAAGCTAACAACAATAAAACAAGCACAATGAAACTACTGAACTGTGACCCTTTAATATTTATATCGTGTCCATGTCCCATTCCTCCAGCCTGACCAGTCTTCCAGAATTGACTGGATGAAAGGCGTGTCCAATCAGCTTGTGGCATAATCATTCCAGAGCCCCATGAAAAATGGATTGTGGGTTTACGGACAGAGAAGTGTAGGAATGGTAGAGGTGTGTGGTAGAGGATAATATGTGTGCATGGGCGTGTTTGCGTGTGCGTGTGTGGAAGGAATAAATAGTACTGCACACAGGTTGGGTTCCCTGGACAACAGCAATCAATAAAGCATTAAAACGATCACAGAAAGGGGAACAAGATGTTGCAGCCATCTGGAACTGGTTATGGTATTAATTCATTTGGGAAGGCTCGCTCTCCACATACATCATCTACAAACACAGCAGATTCAATAGAGCAACGTGGAAGTCTCAAGCCCCCACTGCAGTGGAAATGGCACAAATGATATTGTTGCTGTATTTCCTTTGGAGAGCTCCTTTCTTTGTCAGTTAATATTATAGCCTGCAGGAGAAAAACACTCGGGCTAGCAGAAGCCACATATATATTTATTTAACAGCATGCTTTTTATTCTTCAAATTTTACATTTATAGTGTTAGAATGTTGCTTTCGTATTCAATGTGTGGTTAAAGTCTGTACCTCCTCCATGTAAGTTCCATCAATAAGAAACACCTTTTCAAATTCTACAGTATCTAACTCTGGGTTTCATGCTGTGCAGTCACAATAGAGACATACACATGACCAAATAAACTGCTACACAGTGATTCCTGGAGATCTCCAGGGCTATATAATCTGAATGTTTTCAATATGGTAGAATAGATAAAGGTAAACGCTCTCTGTTTAAGACCGAAAGAGTCACAGTAGGAAGCTGCCGCTACAAACACTGATACTGTATTTGGTTAGAAAAATGTTGCAATAATGTGATATTTACATTTTTCACTGTGTCACGTAATGCGTCAAACTCTGCCTGCATATCCAACTATACTTCAGCTGTGTTTGTTTTTTTTAAAATATACTGTTTTACATCTAAACCTAATGCATAGTTTATGCTAATAACAGACTCCCTACATGCCAGGATCTACATGATCCAACATGCAGGTCCCATCCCCGTGAAAAATCCACTGCTAAATATCACCAAAATTAGCTCCAAAGGATGTTTTTAAAATCAGCCAAAGGTCTTGAGCCACCCTTTATTTAAATATTTACGTTTTTCTTTTCTTTTTTTGTTTTGTATGAAAAGAGCCAGACTTTCTTGCAGTTTTTTAAAAGTGGTCTAGGCAGAAAACAAAATGTAACTGTATATTATAAGAGGCCTGGTTCTGTGAGTCTGCAGTTTGTTTTTGGAAAGCAGCTGTTATCTTCCACTCCATTCGGGTTGAGCCGGAGGTTGTATCTTCACCTGCAAATCATCAGGCGCAATCAACTTCCATTCAAACGGACCGGTGCGGACATTCAGTCTTCACCAAATTATCAGCTCTCAGGGTGGTAAACCGACCAGTCCAGCTAGGCGTTTTTTAGTGATTGTTTCCTGTGCATTAACAAATCTTCTCCTTGTTTCCAGGGTTTTCCCAGCACCCCTCGGATTTAGTCTCATGTGCACTCACCCACCTTAGATGGACATAGCTTATTTCCTGCCACCTTGGATTGCCACTCACCTGTTGGCTATTGCAACTGTTATGTCATGTAAATAACTGACTGACTGAATAAAGATATTTCAACTACCTTTGCCTTCTTGCCTTGCCGTTTTCTGTTTTGCCTGGATTCTGCACTTGAGTCCTAAAACTTGAGTTTGCTAAATCTAATTTTAGGTACTGTGCTACTACCAAGCTATTGCTAAAACACAGAATTTGTTCATATTTCTTTTGTTGAATGTATGAAAAGTGCCAATGATAACAGTTTGACAGGCATGAAATGGTATTTTTGTACAGAGAAGATGCTAGCTAACAAGAAAAAAAAAAAAACTTGGCACTTCTTGGCAAGAAATGGGAAAACATCCAGCAAAGACCAGACACAAGACCTGACGCAACTAAATAAGAATCTTTAGTTGAGGAACCTACTGCTCACTGATGCCTCATCAGAAATGTTCTCAGTGGAAGGATGGCTGTCAAGAAATCATTCTTATGGTAGGAAAATGGGAAGACATGACTGAGGTATGCCAAATTAAGCAAGAACTGGACTGAAAATCAGTGGCAACAGGTCTCATGGAGGTATAAATCCATGTTTGTTTGTTTTTTTCAAATTCGTAATTTGAATTGTCATCAATAAGTACAAAGTAGTTCAAGTGAGATGAACAGAAGAACAGTGAGTGCCTACACCTGTAAAACATGTTGGAGGCTCTGTCATGTTTGGGGGCTTCATTTCTACCAGTGGAGGTCTTGTCAAAACTGATGAAATTATAAACACAGAAGAATAACATCAGATTTTAATCCACCACACAATCATTTGCAAAGTGCCTGATTGACAGCAGCTTTATTTGTAAGCAAGACAGTGATCACTAACACGCTGCCAGTGCAGTAAAAGAATACCTGCTTAGAAAAACACATCAGTCACGGTCTGGACCTCCTCATTCTTGAAGCAGTGCAGAACGATCGTGACAGAGAGTATAACAAAAGGCAGACAACATCAAAGAAGCATTTCAAATGTCCTTCAAGAAGCCTGGAGAACTACTTCTGAAGACGGCTTAACAAAATGAAAAGAAAGCTTGTGTAAGGGAGTTCAGCCTGTGTTTAAGAATAAAGGTGGTCCTCCAAATTATTGACTTCCAACCTCATTAGAATGGTAGAAACATTTTGCCTTATATATCATATCTTCATGTATGTCTGCGCAGGTCTAAATAAATCATCACACCTATTTCCCATTTTCCTAGTAAAGTATAAAGAGGTGAGGGAGGACTCAAGTCTATCACACAGTACTGTTAAGGGCGCAAATGAACAAATTCAAAAAAGAAATAAATGACAACATCCACAGCAGCTGTGAGGTGTCACTGTGCACTGTAGTCTCTAAGAACAAAATAAATGTCATTTCTTTAAGGAGGTGGTTGAATATAAAATAGATTTTAATGAAGCTTAAAAGAGTAAAAAGGAAAACTGTAATATATCAGTGTTAGCTTTCAACTCATCAAATACCCACCCACATCCAAAAAAGATGAATTTGCTACGTCTGAACTTATTCCATACTACTTGTTTCTGGTGTCTGTAGCCGACAAGCTAAAGCAACAGGTCGTATTCGCTTTGACTGATAGCAATGTGAGGTTTTGTAGAGTGGTGCCGGAAGCAATAAAGGACATCTTTAAACCGCACAATGAGCCTCTAAACACCATTGTCTGCATGACAAGACACAAGGTTGTCACGAGGGAGAGTCTGAAGGGGCGAAGATGAGGGAGTATTTTCATTATTATGGCTTTTACCTTTTTTTCCAGGAAAAAGAATCTGTTATGATCTAGGGACAATCTGTTCTGCTTTCTTTAAGCTTCCTTTACTTTTCCCTCACTCTCTCCGGGCTCCCGCATATTAATAACAATCAGTGTGCTGGTCGGTAAACAAACCAGCAGCCGCTCCTGCCTGGCTCCGGAGCACTCCATTAAGGAGCCAAGTGCACTCCGTTTTTTTACACACTGGATGCACAAATATAATAAAGCCTCACGTAGCAGTTTCGGATGCAACAGCAGTCTGTGGCCAAATGGAGGACACTGAAGATGCATTTGTCTGGGTATTGACAAAGACAGAGACTCCACCTCACCAAATTACCTCCATCCTAAGAATGCCTTATTTTTTTTATTGTTTTTTTTTCTAAATATAACTTCAACACAAACATCTACAGGCACATGCATACCCACTCAGATACACAGGCCATTAAATTTTACATTTTGTGGCAGATTATATCAGCAAGCAATTTCGTGCTCTCTTGCATCATGTGGAAGAACAAAAGTGGCAGAAAATAAAAACACATATTAGACCATATGAGAATGGGGAAATCACTAGGAAAGTCACACATCTCCTTAATATGGTTTAGGAAGAGCACAGACTAGAGATAAGTGAGAACAACCAAGTAATATACTGTAGCTCCCGTTGAGGATAGTGCTTACTGCACAAAAATACTGTAAGAAAACAATGACGGAGAGTTTCATCAATTCTTTATCACAGAGGGCCTGATTTTGTACCAGCAAGAAGAACTCTAAAATGAGCTTTCCTTCTGCTGTGCCCTGCGTGCATGCATTTATTTTTGTTTGGCATTTTGAGGACTAAAAAAAAAAATGGTGAAGCTGAGAACAAAGTTTCACACCTTAAGGTGTTGCAATGAGCTGTGTGCTGTACTTCAAAAAAGACAAAGAAATAAGGAACCACAGAATTTGGTGCTTGCAGTATGTACGATGTTTTACGTTTGAACCATACCACATTCTCCAGTCACCAACAATCCACTGTTAGTTGAGCGTAGCGATATAATCCAAACTCTTGCTTGCTATTGCCTTATCCTTTACCGTACCTTTACTACTTTTTTGGTCACTTTTGCTTTTATAAAAGCAGCAACTGTGTAGCTTTTTTGCAGTTCCTTGTCTCCGGATCCTTTCCTAGAAGTTATTTACAGTACCAGCCAAGCTAAGATATTATTAAACAAGCCTCTATTCTTTTTTTTTCTTTCCTCAGATTACAGATATAAATGTGAACTCAAACCATATTGTCAGATCTAGGGCTTCATTTGCCTACAGAGACAGAAAACAAATAATAAGAGAATGACAGCAATGACAAAGTAAGTCATACCTTTTTTTTTTTCTAGCATAGGAAGAAAGTCAGATGATGTTGCCTAAAGCCACCAAGCAAAATCATTAAGGGAAGTCATTTCCCCATGAGGAAAAACAGCTTCAAGCTGTGAGTAACACAACAACAGTCTTCCAGAATCCCAAAGTTAATCCACTGCACCACCACATTTGACATCCTGTTTGTCTCAGTGCCTCTTTGATCAAACATCACACAGATGAGGGTGACAGATACGCAATGCAAGGGTAAACAGTGGACAATCGCACTGTCGGGCATTCAGCTCAGTACCACAGAGGGCTTCCAGTCGTGCACAGAGACATCCAACATCTCAACGAATTGCTGTTTGTGATGGATGGTTACAGTCGCAAAACCAACTGATTCCCGCGCGCAGAGAGGCAGGCACTAGCTCCTCTCTTGCTCTCATTTGCGTCAGTTGTTCCTGCGGCGAGGATAACATATTTTCGATAACACCTGTTGTTACCTGTGAGCACATTCCTCATTATTCTATCTACAGCTGTGGCTTCATTTTTAACTCTGTGATTTGTGACTTGAGGGAAAACGTGTTGGTTTTGAAAAATTGGCGTGCGCTCACACACAGACGCTTGCGTATCCTCACCACACGTACACAATCCGACCCCAGCGCAGAAATTGATTTCACAAGGAGCCGGTTTGGCCCAGATGAGAATGATGGTGTTTGAGCACAGCAGGCGCGTAGCACTGAGCGAGGACAGTCTATGTGAGCTGCATGGCATCGCCAGATCCCACCATATCTGAAACTTTATAGGTGCATGGCAAACCGGGAGGACAAACACACCCAAACAGGCTCGTGACATTTGTTAAGGCTAGGACAAAGAAAAGCAACAAGGACACAAAAATCACTGATATGCTGCATGATTTATTTATAATTATTTTTTAATGAGAGCAAAAAGTAATACTACCTCCAAATATTTTTGTTCAGTCTATTATTTTTCGAATTATTCATTTTTTTATGCTGTGTTCATGCTTGCAGATGGAAAAAGAAAAAAAAAATGAAAGCAAGAAAAAGAAGTAAATTCAACAGAAATGCAAATCACAAGTCCCACTCAATAAGGAAAAATCTCTGATAAGCAAGAAGATGTACACAAGCGATACTCACGAGCAAGCAAGCAAATCATGTACACTGAAGAGATAGTAAACAAAAAATGAATCTTAATGTATCAACTTTTACTTTATACAACAGCTGTAAGAGAAATAAAGTAGTACAAGGTGTGGATGAAAGCACACTTAGTCTACGGGAGCTGTTGTCCATGGAAACTCATGCCACAAAGCTCCCGGAGCACTGGTTTTGTGCTAATGCTAATGAGAGAAAAGGTTTGCATCTCTACAGTTATGAGTCAGCAGAGCGTTTGGTGACTTTTACGCACTATGTGACTCAGTAGTCGGTGACGATGCTCTGTGACTGTATGTGGTCTGACACTGTGTGCCTGAGTTGCTGAACACTTCCATTTTCCAAATATACCATTTACAGCTGATTATGGAATATTTAGGAGGCAAGACATTTGTGGCACCGCACTACAATATCATGCTTGAATTCATTTAGAGTTCTTCTTTTCTTCCACAGATCTTTGTAAAGGCAGACTGCATCTCTGGGCCTTGATATTATACACCTGTGGCAATAAAACTGACTTCAAAGATCAAGAGGTTTGACCCAGTTCTTTTGTCCATATGGTGTAGCTTGATAATATCACTGATCCCCCGCTGTTGAGTACAACCACAGTGAAACAGAAGAGCAAAGTACACAATCACAATATACTGCTGGGAATTGTTAGTGGCTCATATTACGTAAACACATCAAATCAAGGCGAATTTTATTCATTGTTATCTGTATTTTGTATTTGTTTTGTGCTGTCTGACCTTGTCAAGAGGACCTGAAGGAGATGAAAGACCCGAGGTCCTGACGACCTCATTCAAGATTAACATTGGTCTTGTTCTAATGGACAATCAGCACTCTATATCTAGCTGACATTTTCCTCCGGCTTATCATCTGCTTTGTCTATGTGCCGGAGCGATGTTTGGGCCTGTGATTGCGCCCTGACCTTTAGCTCAACACGTAGATAAACAACACAAAAAGCTGCAAAATAAGAGGCCATGCACGATTCAAAGTCTCCTGCTGAGGATCAAAAGGTAAGTGTAATCAAGTTTTAAAAGTAATGGTGTATACTGGTCAGCAGTGGACATACTGGTAGCTTCTTGAGAGCTACAAAAACAGCTTTTGGTGGATGGAGAGAAAACATTAACAATCACACAACCCCACTGGAAGTATTTTCCTTAGAGGGACAGTGGCGACAGTGGGAAGAAAAACTCCCTTAGAACAGAAAGAAACCTCAAGCAGATCCAGGCTTAGGGAGGGGCAACACCAGAAACAAAATAAAACTGCAGCTTGCTAAAACATACATTTAAAAAACATCAATTTTCTGCAAGGGAAGAGAAGGTTGGTTACTATAAAGTGTATATGGGAAACAGAACAGTTAACAGTGGATTTTAATGTTTGTTTTTCACATGTGCATTTAATATTTATGACTTGAAAATTAACTACCCAAGTTGTTCAATAAATGCTCTACATTTATTTCATATTAACATAATTTTATATCACATATATAAGAGTAAGATAGCATAAAATGGGTTACTCACATAAAGAAAAGAAGACTTTAATAGACTACTTGCACTGGGAAACCAGGATGCACTTTAAACTTTGATCTATCTGTTGTACTGATGATTAAAGTTTTACAGTTTACAGCATACTTTTAAACAGTCAACTTTGTGCATAGTTGCTGATGCAGATCTCAGCCACAGCTACACTGCTTCACCCCGTTTCCCCTCATTTATTATTCATGTTGGTCTCCACGCCTTCAAACCAGCCCATGCAACAGTAGTTGGTTTAGCCGCTTCCTTTCCTCTGTTCTCTCTTCCTCATTGATTTCTGCAATCTGCATCTGCACCCCGGATTAGTGCGTTTCTCCTGCTGTTGAATAATCATGTCTGTCTGCCTGTACACTCATTAACACTTTGTAGAACAAATAAAGTAAACCACCCACATCAACGTGTTAATTACCACAATTACTTGGTTTTCATTGCGGCAATTGTACCTCTCCTGATCTATTATGACAAATAAACTGCACTATTGATCTTAATTTTACCTTGCAGTTTTACTGCACGGTACTTCAGGTACAGCTCTTAATAAAACCAGAATGCTTTGTGCTTGAAAACATCTTTTAAGTCGTGGAGTTTCATTCAGTTTCTTTAGATTGTCAGCATTCAGTATAATCAAGGACTTAAATTAATGTCATGCAAGCTAATTTTAAACTTTTTACATGCACACACTGTTCAAGTTTGAATGACTATATAATGATAGGATTAAGAAAGAGACGCTTTGTGTAAATTTCACCTCTAGATGTAAGCTGAAGCTCCTCCATGTCAAAGCACTGAATACCAGCTTGATTACTAGACTGCCATAATTTGCTAAGTACCATCTTTACCATCTTTTTTTTAGATTTTTGATAACTATATCCCAAAAATAAAACAGACAAACAAAAATTGTTGTGTCTTACAATCACTGAAGTGTCTTGTAGCTTAGGTTTTAGCCTGTGAAGCAATAGATCACAATGATTGACTTGGCACAAATAATATGCAGGTTTTTCTAATTGTCACTGTAACAAAAAGTAGTATTCAAGGTCAATCATCCATCCATGCATTCATCCATTTATCCCAGCTTCTGAACCCCCCTCAACTGGTGCCTTTTGGCTCTACTCTGACTCTTTCCTGAATAACCAAGCCACTCAACCTACCTCTAAAGGGCACACACACACACCCTTAGTAAGAAGCTAATTTCTACCCAGAGCTTGTGGCTATAAGTGAGGGCTGGAAAGTACATCAACCAGTAAATCGACAGCTTTGCTTTCATGCTCAGCTCTCTCTTTACAAAGGCAGACTGGCACAGCGTCCACATTACTGCAATGAATTCCCATTCTCTCCTTCCTTCACTCATGAATAACACCCCGGGACACTTGAACTCCTCTGCGCTACAGTAAGCTGCAAACTGCCCCAGTGCAAGGTTGAGGTCATTGCTTGATGACACCAAAAGAACCACATCACCTGCAAAAACGAGGGATGAGATCCTGAAGCCATACACAGTCCTCCTTTGGCTGTAGTATATTAGTGACACTGGGGAGTACTGGTGACAAAGGGAAGCCCTGGCGGGGGTCCATCACCCTTGTCCTTTTTAAAAAGGCGGACCACCGGCAAAGTTTACTAATCCAAGGGTGTTATATTCATGTAATGTTGAAGAAGTGTGTCAAACAGGACAGCCCTTTAACATTCACAGCTTTGGATCTTATCCACCCCAGTGGTCAGGTCACTGGAGAGTTGTTTTTAACTACCTCGGTGATCTCAGTCATAGTGATGGACAAGTCATTCCCCTCATCCTCAGACTCCACTCTGTTCAAGGCATGTCAATAGGATTAAGGAAATTTCTTCAAACTCCTTCATATGTCCTCAACTCAGCAGTACTCCCTCCTCATCAAATACAGTAGAAGGAAGCTGCTTCCTCTGTCCTGAGTGACCTGAATCTCAAACCCCATGGCGCATTCATACTGAGCCCATCCAGGCCCTGTAGGTTAAAGCCCAGGCGTGTCAAGTCTGGGTGAGGTTTCCTGAATTCCTGTTATATAAAATGTAAAACCACAAACTTCATCCTTATATAATCTCAACACATATTTTAGTTTAACATTATTGGTTAAAATTAATCTGATCTAGTCAGTATACTTTGTATACAAAACCACTGCTTGTGATTAATCCCTGGGGTCCTCTGCAAGAGCTAGGCAGTTCAGGAAGTGCAGTTTTCTCCAGATTCATGTTTTTGGGCCAAGCAAATGAGTGAACATTGATATAACTCCTGTTATTTTTTAATAAAATCTCTCTGTCGTTTTTTTCTGACTCAGTCAAAGGTGTTTTCATCATTTCTCAGTTTCTCATTCATATCAGCCGTCAAATATGTGAGTAACTTGATGGCAGGCAAAAATTAAACTAGCATTTTACCAGTTTTTTACTGTACTCAGCTAAAAATCATTTTATAGGAAGAAGCTCTGCAACACAGCAGACTGATGAGGTCAATCTCAAGATGATCAGATTCATGTCAAGGGTGATGTTTTGCAATCAGTCCAAAAATGTACAAAAAAGTAATTAATGAATGCTAGCTCAGTCCATTCCTTCAGATCTGACAGAACTTCAGATTCAAAAGATAAAGGGGAAAAAAAAAAACTTCACAACTGAAAGGAAAGCGATAAACATACAAGGAGCATTTCAAAGTATGGCTGTACCAATTTTATTTGAACAAGCAATATTAAATACCCCTAAAAGATAAGTTCTAAAATCAGGAAACAAAATAGCTAGAAAAAAAACATGCCTGAATCATGCATGACAGATTTAAATTTTATTTTAAAATGAATGTTCTCAAGGCTTATCCTTCAGTTTCTACATTATCTTTTTTAATTGATCTGGATGATGCACATTCATAAGTCCATCTAGCAAACACAAGTGGGAATTCATCTTTTCAGTGAGAAGCAGTACATTTGCTGGTTATGACAAGTCTAATAAATCATTGTCTTTTTCATCATAGATAATTCCCCCAGGAGGGATATTCCTGCTTCTGTGGGAATGGTTATTTCTGTGATTTTATTAAGCACATTAAATATAAAGATCCAATATAAATTCAGATATAGACATGCCCATTACTTGAAGAAACATGACAGAGATAGACTGCAAATAAGTCCCACCCACACTGGAGGGGAAAACAATTGATAGCTCCTCACTGACTTTTTATTGCATAAAGGTTTATCCTTGTCAATTCTACCTGCCAGTTAAAAAAACCACAACTAAAACAAAAACCCCAAACACACTAAAAACTATTGTGTGGGATGTGCTACCAGCAGAGAAATGGGCACAGACACTCCCTCGACTTTCCGATTTTCCTTTCCTTACAAAACTTATGCTATAGTTAAAGCTGGGTCATGTGACCTTGAACCAGCACTTACAGTATATGGAAAGACCTCACACAGACCATGCACAAATGCATGGTCCATGTACAATGGACCATGCATTGGTCCATTGTGCCAATGCATGGTCCATTGGCACATGCACAAATGCATGGTCTGTGTGCAGTAAACGTCTATAGCAGCATATCAGTCTCCCTCCCAGAGTCCAAAAATGTGCATCAGGTTAGGTAAATTAACGACTATAAACTGGCTGTACATGTGAATGTGAGTGTGTCATCTGTCTGTATGTGTTAGCCCTGCAACACACTGGTTCCCCGCCCAGAATGCACCTTGCCTCTTGCCCGAAGACAGCTGGGTAGGATCTAGACCCATCCAACCATCTTCTTTCCTCAGCCTGGCCACCTCTTCAAGCTCATTTGGGGGAGCACCAAGTCATTCCCAAGCCCACTGATATATATATAATCTCTGTAGTCCTGTTATGTCTGTAGGACAAAACACCTCACCAAGGGGGTGATCAGATGGCCAGATGCCCAAACAACTTTAAGTGGCTCCTTTCAATTGATCAGAATGGTTGGAGGTCAGGGTCTTGGCAGTATGAACCCAGAAAAGGAGCCTGTGGTTCCAGACCCATGGCCCTGAATTGTCTAAATGGGGCTAAATGGATGGATGGATATTTAGATGCCATCTAGAGAGCCACATGCTGATACTCAGGAACTTGAAACAGAACGTTACTAAGCTATTTGGTTGTTAAGTGATGACGTATGAACCTTTCTTCAGGGTCCAAACTACTCCGTGTTTATTAAGGCTATTGTGTCATCATTATATACCAGCTAGTCCAACTTCAGTAACCCTACAAATTGAATTGAATTGAATTGAAAATCATTTAATGATGATAGCAGTGATAGCAGAGCTGTTTTGTTTCAATTTTTCAGTAATCCCTCAGTCAGAACATGGTATATCATCTTCAGATGGAAATAAGCGAGCTAACTCCCTGTTAACTTCGAAATCCGTAAAATTTCATAAATCCCGTTTTCATAGATGCCTGGATGCTAAATTTAATTGTTACACCTGGTAGAGCAACCACACGTTAATTTTATTAAAGATGAAAGAATTTAGACAATTTGCAACTCTCAATGACGGTGCATTGTTCGTTTGATTTTGGGACCTGAAGCAGCGTTTGGACCTGGAAACAGCTAATGACGTCAGACTTAAAGACCTGATATATGCTATAGAAGTTAAACAGCTCATAAATAAACAGCAAACTAATTATTATAAAACACCTTTCTGAATTTTTGCTACATGTTAAATATCATATATATGGCTCTGTGACACTTATGAGTTTCTGTGCATCTTGCAAATTTGATTTGAAAAACTACTCTGCAAGTAAACCGTTCTCCCTTCTGAACCAGAAAACATGCACTGTGGCATGATGCCTAAAACACAGTTGGCTTCTTTGAATTCTGTTCCAGCCCCCACCCAATCAGTTAGACACACTGTGACTGATGAGAATGAAATGAGATGAAAAACACGGATAACATAGATAACACGGTGGCAAGATAATGAGACTCTGTGGGTTCTGCTATGTGAATTTGATTGTTTAAAAAAAAAAACACAGTCACATACAATGACTTTTCAAGCATGAAAAATGTATAGGTGTTTGAAGAATATTAAGACGTACAAACCCACCTGTGTCTTTCACTTATAATATGAGCAACAAAATCAAAACTAGGTGTGACATTTTTATATTTTTCTATATCTTCTTTACTAGGAAAGAGTCTTTGAGCACCCACTTTGCACTCGCGTTTATTTCACCTCAGGCTTTCATCTTCACAGATTCATGGGTGCTGAAGCAGTCAATAAATGACACCTGTTTTTTTTGTGATCCAGTCCATAGCTGTGAATGGGTGAACTCATCAGTCTGTAAATCTATGCATTTAAATGTGCCTATGTACAGTAAATGTGTGTGTGTGTGTGTGTGTAGGTGTGTGTGTGTGTGTCTGTGTGCACGACCCCAGTAACCAAAGAGACATGCAACAGAGTGTGACATGTGGCTGCAGTAAATTGGATTGAAGATGTTAGAAAGACAATGACTCACTTGCTGCGGGGTCTCCTCCACACAATGAACTGGACAGAATAGGAAACGAGCCTTGGAGAGAAGCAAAACCATCAAAGAAGTCATTTCTGTGGGGAAATGTCAAAGGGAGCTGTATCACCACTGCAAATGAGAATATTCCCGTCTGTCAAGTCAGCCTAATACAGTTTGGCCAGCCACTCACCATAAAGAGGGGAAAAAACTCTGAAGAGGGAGGCAGACGCGTGAAGGAAGTGAGACAATGCCCTTTTCTTTACTGAAATGTCTTGCATTAAAAACAGAGCGGGAGTTTCCTGAGCAGACGCCTGTGGCATCACAATGATCTTAATTCACCAAGCAGCTCATGAAATAATTTCCTCATGTTCCCCCCACTAGGAATTTGTCTGTGTTCTCATCCCTAAGTAGGTGGCAGAAATGGCAGTGTCTGAATTCTGTTTTCATTCAGAGGACAATGAAAAGAAACAATTCACTGTTCACTTCTGTTTCCCAAATTAATTACAGTCTTGGATGGAACAAAGACAAACAGTCATACCGTCATACCTCCTGAAATCAAACAGCAGCAAAGGTGCTGTGTATTGATTTCGAATGAAACCCAGTTGCTATGGAAGAAAACCGTAATTTCCTTTTGCTTCTGACAGTGTCTCAGAGTGAATACACAAACACACCACTAAAGAACTGTGTCTTACGAGATGTCCATAGGTAATTGACCCATAAAGGTCCCACTCACCTCTTCTCGCCCTGCACATTGACATGAGGAGTATCTCAGGCCTGTTACAGTCTTGTTAGTGTCACTCACCCAGCCTCAGTCATCACCAGATAGGGCACACAGTCCACTGCAAATGGAGCAAGCCTGTCTAAAAATAAAGCATTCTGACAGGTTGTTAGAGCAGTTTAATATGCAGAGTTTGTTTCTCTTTTTCATGCATGAAGCTTATTGTTATTTGGGAAATTAGGTGTAACGTGCAGCGCTTCCTAATGCAATGCTGGGTGATTACTCACAATTTCGGTTTGTGTGTGTGCATGCCTGCATGCAATTGCATACGTTAACCACTGCTTTTACACATTCTCGCAGTTTAAATGGTGACAAACGTAGCCAATCCTATTTGTCAAACACACAGGCGGATCCAAACGTCAACAAAGGAGAGGGACGCAGGAAGTCGCAGTATTGTGGGGATTAAAATTTTAGCTTCTCTGGCATAAGGCAAGAGCAGACACTGAGCTGTGTAATACACAGCTACTAATACACATTTTAAAGCCCAGCAGTACACCACCCTTAAAGCACTTCACCTTGCTCAGCAACATAACTTAGTGATGAAATATTGAGAGGGGAATGTGCACACTTCCCTGGGAAAATGTCCTTAGCTTGCGAGTTCAGTCAGAAGTTACTCAGGTGTCAGTTAAGATGTCAGCTTGAGCTGAAAGTGTTTCAAAACACACGCAAACACACACACACACACACATATATAAAACCATCAACTTTCAAACATGAACTAACTTAATACTTTACTTTACTCAAAATTAACATGTAAGGCATGTATGCAAAATGTACTTTTGCATACATGATTTACTAAAAGGGGAAATATAATGCGAGTCCAAGTTAGTATGGTTAGTTTTTTATGAACGTCAGTCATACTGTTTTACAAACACCAGCACACTCAGTTCATTTCAGTAAAAAAAATATGCCCAATCTGTCAGCCATGCAATTTAGCATAAGGTCCTAGGAAATATATTTGGAACAATGACTTGGAGCTCCACTCACCCTGGATGACAAGGACTGTGGAGCACAAAAATGAAGTCTTTTGGAGGCCAGGGAGTAACCAGAAAGCATAAAAAAATAAGGCATGTTTGTCACTCGCTAGACGTGATATATGTCCACATTCTTTTTAATTCTTAGTTCCTGTTGAAACTATGAATAAAAATCAAGTTTGTCAAGTTGTCATTTGGACTATTACTTTAAGCATGTTGATTGTATTTTGTTGTAAAGGAGTTAGTGGAAATGCTACAGTTGTGGTTGAATTGGTTTCTATGGCAAAAACAGCACTTTCACTTTTAAATAGTAAAATAGCCAGCAGAGTTCCAGTCTTCTTGTACGGAAACACCTTACAACTCTTAACGGGATAAAACGAACTGGAAATGCCTGATTGGCAAAAGTTTATTTCTGTACTCTACAACTGGTGGTGTTAAGGGTACAACCAAGTTCTCCATGCTGGATTTGTTTAGTAAAAACCAAACAATTTTCTGATTTTGCAGCGGAGTCTTGTGTGTATCTGTGATAGCTTATGCATTGTCAAAGTGAAAAAAATGTAATTGGTTGGATCTTAACAAGATTCCAAGTAGAGCTTCAACATGCAACAAGACGGAATGGGAGTGAGACAAAACATTTGTTTGAGCATGCAATTTATTGAAAACAATGCTTAAGCTGAAACAGGCTGTTTTACTGCTGATCAAAAGTTTAGGACCACACCTCCAGTAAAACCAGTAAACCCCCCCAAGAAAGAAATCAAAGTTCCAAACATGAACTCATTAATTTGTAGCTTCACCGTTATTGGTGATCCCTTCAAAAATACGTTGCAGCATGCTTGCTGCATGTGTTTCCATGAGGTGAGTCAAGTGGTGAAGATGGCCGCACAAGGGGCATCTACTGTCTGGAACTGTTGTCCATTTTGTAAACTTCCCTTGCCATCCATCCCCAAAGGTTCTCAATTGGATTCAGATCAGGGAAACAAGCAGTATGGTCCAAAACAGTGATGTTATTCTCCTGGAAGAAGTCCCTTGTCCTCTGGGCACTGTGTACTGCAGCATTGTCCTGTTATAAAACCCAATTGTTACCACACAGACAAGGGCCCTCAGTGTCCCACCTTTCAATGTCCCATGTTTAGTGTTCTCTTGCAAAAGTCCAAACGATCAGTTCTGTGACTTCCGAGGAGATGAGGCCTCTGAAGAGGTTTTTTTTGTTTTTGAAGTCCTTCAGTCTCAGATGCCATCTGATGGTTATGGGGCCACGGTTGGCACCTCCAGTTCCACTTGACTTTTTTGTTCCATAACCTTCAGGATCATTTAAGAAATCCCAAATGACTGTCTTACTGCGTCCCATTTATGCCCCGCTGCGAGAAACCCTGCTTATGCAGTTCAACAACACGACCACGTTCAAAAAGGGAATGTTTTTTTTGCTTTTAACATCAGAACGTCATAATGGTGTGACTACCTGACAGAAAATGACAATGAGTCCACATTCTTTCACAGATTTGGCTTTTTACAGGCATGTGGTCCTAAACTGAAGATCAGCAGTAAAACAGCCTGTTTCAGTTTAAGTGTTGTTCTCAATAAATTGCATGCTCAAAAAAAATGTTTTGTCTCACTCCCATTTCTTCTTGTTGCATGATGAACCTCTACTTTGAAACTTGTTAAGATCCAACCATGCAAAACATGATTTTTTTGCCATTTTTCAAGTGGTCTTAAACTTTTGATCGGGATTGTACTTTAATTTGAATGTAAGAAAATATTATGAAAAAAATTCTTTTTTTAAAGTTTGGTAATGTAAATACATTGATCTGATCAAAATAAAAGGCACCAAACATCAAGATGACACATAAGACTTCCTGTGCCTGATGTCCATCAAATGCTTGTTTATTTTCACTACAGGGTCCAAAGTGAGTGTAGTCATCTCTCCAGTCTCTCAGTTCTTCTGCAATTTTGCTTTGAACCACATTGCACAGGATATGAAATTCCTGCCACAGAAACCATGCTGCTGGTATTTAGTTGGTAAATTAGTTTTCCAACTTCATTTCAGTATTCTCCTCATATTTTGAGCATTGGAAAAGAAGAGAAATGCATATGCAAGAGGGTCACTTGAGTTCCCACCTCTTATACACAATGGTCTCACTGTGCTCTCTTTATACATTTAGACAGTAGTTTCTTTATGCCAGAATTCAGTTTTCACTGGCGTAACACCTTGGTAAATCTGGCCCTTGGTATCTGGAAATAATGAGAAACTTTCTCATGATAGTGACTTGTGTAATAGTTCAAATAATGATGAACCATCTGAATATTTGACCTGTGTTTACCATAATGAAATTGCATGTGGAGGCACAGCAAGTATGCTGGGTTTTGGAATGCTGATTTAGAGCAAGCAGTGCTAAAAA
>VURO01014123.1:42900-55071 GCA_015108175.1 Pelvicachromis taeniatus | reverse complement strand
TTGTGTCATGGTGTGTGTGTGTGTGTGTGTGTGTGTGTGTGTGTGTGTGTGTGTGTGTGTGTGTGTGTAGCATCTTGTCCTGTGATTTAGTGCCAAGCTGGCAGCAGAGAGTAGTGAATAGGGGGCCCATTTCACACAAAGAGGGCACATACACACAAACACACAAAACTCCCCGTCAATGCCACACTGCAGGCCACCAACCACACACCTGGCACGCTGCTATTATGTCACCAGCGTGTTGTGTATCCGTGTGCACAAGTGTGTGTGTGATTGTGTAAGTCCAGCAGACACCATCTGCTCTGTACTCCGTGAACTTGTCCACACCTCTCCTCTCCCTGTTCCACTTCACCATGACATACTTTGACAAAAAACAAAAAGCAAAAACTACACTTGACGATCCTACTGTGTACTACTAAATTCTTTATATTCAGAATGTACATTACAGTTTAATCTGACCTATACTTGTACCTATATTTGTTGTATGAGGCTTTCATAATTTCCAGGTTATTCTGTGTCGTCGTCATACTAACACACAGTTAAGCAAGCATAGTAAAAGCATTTTGATAAAACTGTCATCACACACACAAATGCACGAATTGAAACAGATTATTTATATTTTAGAGTTGAGTCTGTGAAATAAACACATTTCCTTTAAAATGTTCTCACTTTTTGCTGTTATGTCACTTTATCTTCTCTCCATGCCTCCTCAGCCTAATCTGTTTTTTTTATTAATACATTTTTTACTTTCTGTCACCTGAAGTCGGCGTGTGCTACTGTATTTAACTGCTGTGGAGGACTGTGTGGGGGGAGGGGGGGAGCAGTTCCCTTTTCAATCAATAGGTGGCAGTAGGACACTTGGATTAGGACCCAGGCCATGTGCTTGCCTGGCTGGTCTTGTTATTGTCTGTAGAGCTTTGCACACATGCCCACACTGTCTCTCGCACACTCTGAGAGTCAGCTTGTGTCTTAACTGCTGTAAGTCCTCTGACTCACATTTGGCTTTTAGTTCCTCCTCGCCAAAATGTGTGCCTGCGCTTCTGTCTGTATGTGTGTGGGTTCCCTTTCCCAAGCAGCTAAGCGCACTACTGCGACGTTGTTTACTTGCCAACTTCCTCCTTGTTAGTGCATGTGAATCACAAAAGGCAACAAATAAAGTGACACCCTCTTTCTTTGTTATTGTAGCCTTATAAATATTCGTAATGGTTTCCCGCTTAAAGAAATTATTTTCACGTTTTCTTATTTTTTCTGGTGGTGATGGTGGGTAGGGGGGCAATCATCTTTTCATTTCCCTTGTGATCTTTCATCTTGAGTCAAGTTCTGTAATGATGCCACGAAAACAAAGTACTGGTTATATTTTTTTGTTTTTTGGTCTTAGCCTTTAATTACATCATATCACAGCATGACTTAAGTTCATTTATAAGTTATTCTGCTGTTGTTTTCCTAATTTCATCACTGTTCTGGTACAAGGAGTTATGAATAACAGTCATGTATGATGGTGGATACTGATTTACGTTATTGGTCAACTACAGATCATGCCCTGTTACCTAGTGTCGTACCTGAGATTTCATTAAAGGGGGGGGGGATAATTTTTCAGTCGAGTTTTACTGGAAAGCCTGTGAAAACCACAAGGTTGTTTCCATAGTCCCAGTGCAAAACGAAACAAAGGAGAAGCCACAAGTGGCTCAAGTCCTTAAGTTTGTCTGCTTTGAAGTCCTGTCTCAGAGGTTTAAAGGCAGAAGGATCTGAGATTAATTGTGCTGTTTAATCTACACAGTTCCTCTGTAAGCTTTTTGTCAGTGTCACAAAACAAAAAGCCCTTTAGATATCCTGAGGGCTTAAAGTTTTTACCGTGTGGCATATTTGTGTCAGATGGATTTCTGAGTGGGAAGACAGCTTAAGATCAGTGAAAGTTGAGCACTAAGTTTCTTATAGCAGCACAGCAACAGATTCATTTAGGGTGTTTTTAATGCAATAAGCATTTTCCTTTTCCATCCAGTGTCTTTATTGCTTATAATTTTGTCTTTATTGTTTTTAATTTTCAGGTGGAGAGAAGCCTGCTTTCTTACTTTATGATAATTAAACTGAAGAACAGCTTGTCACCTAACATCTATTTTTATAAAACACATAATCAAGCAAGCATAAGTCTGGGAAGTCATTAGCTAGTCCTCTGACTTAGTCTCTGTTATTTAGGGCTTCCAGCATAGCCACCCATGACTTCCTGTTCTGTCCACAAAAAATATTAATACACAAGTAAATAAATCATTATCAGATTGTTGTCTGTGTTTTTGAGTTTAATTGATTTAATTTTTTTTAATAGGCAGTGTTTATGTGACCACTCCAGGGTGCAATCTCTCTATGATCTCCTGGGATTGCCACTTGGCCTCTTCTAAGTAGGACATACCCAGGACACCTCTCCCAGTAGGCACCCAGGAGGCATCCTTCTCAAATGCCTAAACCACCTCTACTTGGTCCTTTCAATGTGGACGAGTAGACCCTCTTTAATGACTGAATTGAACTAAAAAGCTAGTTCTTTCAGTCACAACACAAAGCTCAGAACCATAGGTGACGATAGGGTCGTACATCAACCGGTAAATCGACAGCTTCACTTTGACGCTCGGCTCTGTCTTCAAAGCGACAGACCAGTACAATATCCCAATCCCCTCGCTCATAAACAAGACCCTGAAATATTTAAACTTGCTTTTCCAGTTGAGGACGATGGCTTCGAGGTGCTGATTCTTATTTCCGCCGCTTCACATTCTCTGCGAACTGCTGCAGTATGAGCTGGAGGCCACCACCCAATGAATGCAACAGAATCACATCATCTGCAAAAAGCAGAGATGAGATTCTCAGTGACATAAAAACAAACAGTTGAAATATGCTAAACTGCTTAGTTTAGCATATTTCAACTGTTGGTGAACGTGTGACCCCTTTTTAATGTGGAAAGATTTTTTACATTAAATTTATGCTTCTTGTTCTCTTATTTCCCATTGTAGCTATTAGGCAACTGACAGACTCAAACTTCAGGCTTTAACTTCACTGCTTTTTTTCCTCCCCATGGCCCACAGAAAAATATAAACAGTCTGTCTGTTGTAATTTTCCATGTAAACAGTTTTTGGTTACCAAAGGCAAGGTATTGGCCTCCTAGCTTTTTCCATACACACTTCACGCGTCCATCCACTTAACACATCACAATTAATTGGTAGTTTACCTGTAATTAACAAGAAACCCACATCATGTTTTGTGATCAGTGAAACTCATTACCTGTGAAAGACAGAGAAATCATGTCTGCGGCTGTTTTTCTGCCTAAATCGTTCCATCACTTCACACGCTCACTAATGGCTCTGTTTACTCGTCTTTTTCTTTACCGACGCTGCTCTCTCACCCTGTCATTACAACTTCTTTGATCTTCCTCCTTCTTCAGTCACTGGCACAGTCTTTCTCGTGTCCTGATTGTTCGATTTTTGGTTTAAATCCGATATCCTTGCATAGTCGATTTGTTGTGTACGTTTCTTTGTCTCTGAGAGTCTTTCTATTTTCTTTTCTTTTAACATTTTTTTAAGAATGTGTTCTCACTTCAGAACTGTAACCTTTTTAGTTTTTTAACAGTCTCTCTGTTTATTGGTAATTTCTCTGTTCTTCTATCAGAGTTTTCTGCCTAATTTCCAACCTGTGTTAACATTTGTGTATTCATATTAGATAAAAATTAACATTGCTTGTGAAAAGCCTAAAACCCAATCTATTCCTTAAGGGGACGTATCATCAGCAACTCATTTTTTTCCCATTTAGCTTAAGGATTTGGGGAAAAACCAAGAGAGAAATGTTAACCCTGAAGTTATTTGTTTATTTATTCTTTAGTTTTAAATGAGTTTTAAATGATCTGTGGTGGGATGAGGGTTGTGTTGTGGGTGAATTTGCGATATAATTTATTAATTTTTTACATTAAATTTAATGGCTTCAGGCTCACATAACAAACATATTTATACATTCATTCACTTATTAATTTAAATTAAAACTACTACTGTCAAACTGCTCAGAATAGGCAAAAAGAGAATATCTTGTCAGTAAACTGGTGTAGACTTACTAAGGTACTCATGCTTTGTTAGATAAATTAAAAGTTTAATAAGTCATATTCATTTTTTTAAGAATCAAAAGAAGTTTAAAAAGTGCCTGTATTTGGCAAACATGTCCTCATGTACTCTTATTCTACAAAAGAACACCCACATCGTCTAAGTAGAGTTTATTTTTATTTTTTTTTATAACCTAGTGTAGTTTTTGTGTATTTGTGCATACGTTTGTGTTTGTCCTTCTCTGATATATATTTTGATACCATCAGGGGGTCTCTTCACACCCCCTGCAGGAAGCAGTTCTCACATAGTGGACCGCCCGTTGTTATAGCCACGAGCTCCTGGTGTTGGGTGACATGAAGGGGCTACAGGGTAGACAGCTGATGCACATGCACATACTTACGCAAACATAACTGAAGCTTGCTCACAGAAATGTTTTGCAAATGCTGGAAACTGCTGAATGTGTCCTCTAGGAAATGTTCCCTCAAACGGTTTTAACTCGAACTCTTTGTGCTTCAGGTTGTGCATGTCATTGCCCCTCAATAAACAACCTTTGTTTTCTCCCATTTTGGTTCAAAAATAATTTCTCCATCACATGTGCTGTTCAAAAGCATCTTCTGTTGCATGTGTCATTGTTTGGCAGATAGAAATGGGCAGAAACCTGATCATCATTTTTATTTTTTACTCAATGTCATCCCTCATATTTGAGCTGTCATTTTAGCATCGAAATCACTTGGTCATATTAATTTGGTAGCATTCCTGTTCAATGAAGAGTCAGCAACATTGCTACCAGCAATACTGGCAGCGGCTTTACACATTCGTAAAGCTTGCTTCATGGCAAAACCGTTAGATACAATCCAGGAAATTATGTTTATGCTTGAAATGGTGGTAATTCTCAGGACATTTTTATACCTGTAGTTTATTTGCCCTGAACTAAATCAGTTGATGAGTCTAGTGCAAGGGTCATCAGTAGTAGTAGTGGTGGTAGTAGTAGTGTTTCACTACTAGTTCACTTGCTTATGTTAGACTATTTGCTAGCAAGAGACACTAAATCACAAATGTCTTCATTTGTGGTTAAAGAAAGGCTTAAAAAAAAAAGACATTGATTCAGTTCTTTGGTCACCATCAGAATTACTATGTTCAGACCTGCACAAACAAATTGCAACAAGACACTAATTGAACCAGTAAGATTTGACACGGGGCAAAAAGTACATTTCTGTTCACCACACTTATTATTCTACAGTTTGAAAATGAAAGGTAACACAGTCATTCACGGAGCTTTACATTGTAAACAGTTAAAATAAACCCAAGTATATTCTAGTTAGAAACTTTTTTAGGTTATTTCTTAAATCCTGTGATGGTTCAAGACAACCTTACCCAACCTGCAACCAATATTCTACTCAGATAATGAGCTCTCGCCTGCTCGTTGTGAATATTTAATGTTCGGTGTTATCAGATGGCATGTTCGTGCACAGTATGCAAATCATATAAGTGGGTGGGGAGGTGTCATTGACGACTAAACCAAGCAGGCTTTCTTTTGATGCAAAACAGACATCTTTTTTAAGACTGAGGGTGAAGAACTCTTCTGCACTATTCATTGTAAAAAAAATAAAAATAAGTACGATCATGGATTTGATGAACACTTATTAGCAATAATTTACACGATTGAATCCAAAGCAGTTGTAGTGCACATTTTTTTCCCTTTGCTGATGCACAGAATATCAGTGATAGTTTATCTTTCTGATACTGGAAGTACAAAAAAAATAAGAGTTAAGAATTTTTCAAATTTAATATGAGGGCACTTGAGTAGTTCACCGCCAAACAAATACGAACCGTGTGATGTCAGTTAATACAGACAAAAAGCACATTTCGAAAGTCATCTCTTAGTTGAACTGTATTATTTCTTTGAGTGATAGGAAGTGATCCTACTGTGATTGTAAATTAGATCTTTTACTCAGGGCATTAACATTACATTAGCTTTCTTGATGCTTGCTTTATTCCAGTTAATATCAGTTTTTGATTTGTGAGGTAAAAGTGTAGTTTAGGACGATTCTTTTTAAATATTCGTGACTATTCGGTTACTGAACTACCGAATTAATATTGTGGCATATGATATGGATTTGAAAGTGTTAGAGCATTAGAAATCTAAAAGAGGATTTTTGTGGGGGACACTTTCTTGACAGGGTGGGCAGGGATGACTCTAGACATTAGGCAATGCTGTTGAATACTCAAACTGGAAATGCAGAAGCTGAAAAGAGTAAGCATATTGCTGGAGAAAATGATAGAAAGATAAAAGTGGAAGGAAGAGAAGAGCTTTCAGCAATGTAAAAAGGCAAGAAGAGATATGAATCATTAAAAAGGAAAATGATAAGGGGGAGGCGATGGAATACAAGACAGCAGTGCTTTAAATTATTTGATCATATGGAATAGACTATCACTTCCTGTAGTTTCCATTGGCAAGGAAAAGAATCCCTTTGAATTGCATGGGTTGCAAACACACAAACATAAGCTCTGTACATGTCAGGACATGTCTTCAGCATGCATCTGTGTGTTTATTTTTGCCTGCCTCTGGTGGCAGTGCAGTATTTAGCCTCAGTAGTTCTTGTGATCTCAGACGGTACTCCTGCCAAACAGAAGCACATTTTGGCACATTACTTTGTTTTAGTGAAGAGAACATTGCTTCACTAAGGGGATATGGCTTTATACTTTGTAAGAATTATTGCCTCAATGGTTTCATGATTCAGACCAAAATGCATGACTCCAAAGCATTTCAGGTGGAAAAAAAAAAGTTCTCAGAAGCTCTAATAGTTTAAAACGATCAAATGTTGCATACTGACAAGAAAAACAGAGGTTTTATTTAGATATAAAATGAATTGATTCAAAATATCCAGTAGGATAATTAAAAGCAGTCCAGTGTCATTTTGAGAGGAAAAAAAAAGAAGAAAAAGCAGTAATGTTTTCTCTTTTTTGCCAACACTGGTGAGAAGGCTAATCATCGGTGACAGCTGATCTTCTCATTATCATAAATTAATTCCCTTTCTGAGTATAAAAGACATTACCGGGGCCTTCACAAGGCAGATCATAGCCTTTTAGTTCTGATGAGATCTGCTGTAAATAGATAGAAACCAACTCATAGCCTAGAAACAATAAGGCCACATATGAGACTTTCTAATTCTTCATACTGTAAAAACCTATCCACAGGATAGTATTTCTTCTTATCCGAATGCTAACACTAAAAATGGAAGGCCTAAATCAGGTAAAACATAAATACATTAGATTATATCAGCCTACCTCAAAAAATCCTCATAAATATTGTGAAGCAAAGGCACACGACAGCAAAGTCAGTGACTTTTGAGTTTGAAGACAGTTTTGAGCAGGTCACCTTAACGTTTTTCTTTGCAATAAGCTCCAGTAGCATATAACTTGCATTCGTCCCCTTATCGCTTTCCCACACTCGAATAAAATAGCCCGGGCTATTTTACTGCAGACAAAGTTTCCCTCAAAGGAGAGATTTGGTTTCCAAGTGTTTCTTTAGCTTGTTTGATGCATTGTTGAAATAGTTACCATCTCAGAAAATGATGCACTTCTGCTGAAAACTGCTGAAATACTCACTACATCTGAAGTCATAGCACTGGTAGTAGTTCCTCTTGACTGGGGGCTTTGATCCAGGCCATCTGATATGTACTAATACAATAAACTGGAAATTTTATACATACATTTTTTTTGTGCACTTACAAAAATAATGCCTGGATGACACAAAGTCCCAAAACACACCTGGATTTACCCCCACTTGCTCTTGCAAAAAATTTGGGAACCACTGCATGAAGAGGAGTGTATATTCAGCGTAGGGAAGTGGTATTCCTGATTCTTCCTTTTTGGTTTGAACCCCAAAGAGAGGCTGGATCACTTTTTGTTAATAGCAAATATTACGTTTAAGACTAAGTTTGTTTTTCTTGACTCGATAGAGGAGTAACTATATTTTGAATATTCCCTCTACTGTGTGTGTTTCTGTCTGTCCCGACACATCTCTCTCTAGCCACGGTCACTGTCACTCCAGGTCTTCGGCTAAACAAGTTGTTGAGCGTTTCTGCTTGACTGGACAGCCTGTCGCCACATCTGTCACTTTGCAGAAAACCCTGTGCCTGATTCCCTTCGACCCCCCCCATTGCATGTTTTTGTGTCTGTGTGTGTTCGGGGGGGCACAATTTCACTGTAAAGCTACTTGCCTAGTAGCTAAAACTGTATGCAGTAAGATGTTTCTTTTACTTTGCGCTTAGATGTTTAATTTTCTGCAGTAGTAGCCTTTATTGCAATTTCTGGCTCCAACAATTATGCACCAGTCCACTGTTGTGTGATGTTGCCCGCTGTTTTTGTTGTTGTTGTTTTTAGGGTTTTTTTTCCCACCAAAATGACCTCCAACAAGAATGCCTAATTTCTACCATTCAATACTGAAGAAATTACAACTTTCACAAATTATGCCAAACTGCAAAATGCTTAGCTATGCACTCCTTTACTTCTGAGACATCAGTCTTTGCACAGATAATGTTCATATGTTGATTCATGCTTTTCTTTAGTTACTGATCCACTGTAGAATATTTTCAAGGGGGTTATATGGTATAAAAACCTCCTTTATATTTTTCTGTTTTATCCTCAGTTACTTTGACACAATGACATCTGCTGTGATGCTTACACCTCTGATGAAGTCTCAGGTTTATTTTGATACCAAGATAGTTTACACAGAGTCTGTAATTGCAGAAATTTACTCTGGGCATTTCATTTTCAAGCAGGAACAAAAACAGGTTATTATTTTACATTCTCATTTTTTTTCAGGTGGGTTGCTGGTTTTTAAGAACTGAAAAACAGTGTTCATACTGTAGACTTACACGTTACTTTTTATATGTATCCTTCTCTGCAAACTATGGCTGTGGATACTAATGTAGCATAAGTTGTGGATAAAAAGGATGCAAACACTAATGTCTATACATGTTCAAACATGTGGTTGTGATTGAAGCTCTTTCCCTGAAAAGCTTTGGCCTTTGGTTTTCACTGTCTATTCTTACTGTGACCAGTCAGTTCCTGTCTTTGACTACCCTGCCCAAAAAACACATTATTCTCAAAGAACTAAGGCCATAGAATTATTGAACAATACATTTATTTCTGTTGTGCGGACCCCAGTTTTTTTTAACGGCTTTAATACAGAACCAGTGCCTCATGAAAATGCAAGTATTTATGTAGCATAATATTGTGCAAATGTAGCACTCAGTTAACACATATGACACAGAATAACGCAGTAATGCATTTGCAAATATTTAAAGCACAGCTGCAAATGCACTGAATACATATTAGAGTTGCTTTATTAATTAACACTCACACAGGGTCACACAGAGTGCAAAGTTCTTTTGGGCTTGCTACAGTAACTAATTCCTGAGGCTCTCACACACACACACACACACACACACACACACACTGGCTAAATGAATTAACAAACACAAACATCATGCCTGCAGGTGTGTCATGAATATATTAGCATAAATACTGACCGGACCTATAATTATTTATCACATTAATGCCCACACATGCACACGCGCACACACACAAACCAAGAAATTAGGTCAGCACCGTTGAAATGAATGGAATTAAACCTTATTATGTCTGATTAATAACAGAACTGTAAAAGGTCTGGTGTGTTTGTATGTCACTGGGTCCTGTATGACCATATTTATATACAGTATATGTGATTGTACATATTTATGTGTGTGTATGTTTGTCCATTACCCATTACTGCTTGACAGCTTATATTAACCAGTACAAACCTCAATGACTTTTTAATAAGGACAAATTTTGTGTGCGTGCGTGCGTGCGTGCGTGCGTGTACTGGCCTTATCACTTTGCACTTCTTGGAGTCTCTGACAGAAATTACATCTGCCCCCGCAGCACCCAGGGTTTTATACAATGACATAGTTAGTAGTAACATGCTTAAATATATATTTTGGTATTTTAAAGAGGGCTGACAATGACTTGGTTGAAGATATAACCCTGCATTGAGAACATACAGACAAAATTGCTTCCTAACTGTCACAAACTGCTTCTTATTTAGAGCAAATGTGAGTTAAGTTCACTGTTGAGGGAAACGTCGTTATGGTTTGTCACTCTAGTTGTCACCACCTTGTCAATCATGCAAACAGAGGGTTTGAGTCTTATCTACAGTGTATAAGTTGTTGGGCTTCTTGCGTCACTGTCTTGTTAAGACTCATTGTGTACATTGTGTATGGCGTTACTTCATGCACTCCATTGCAACCTTAGGAAAAAGAAATATAAGACACTCATTGTATGTAGGCCTGTGCGATATGACCAAAATCTCATATCCCGATATACTATGTATAGGCACAGGACATATACGATATATCCTGTGTCTGCATCCACATGCTGACTGTAAGCACCATTTATAGTTCATGTTCATTGAGGTAATTTGTTTGATGCACATACTGAAATTTGATGTTTGAAAATAATGTATTTTGCCATCATTTCAGTTTATTTTGAAAAATCTCAACAGGAACTTCAGCTTTATTGTGAAAGGTTTATGTGGACAATAAACACAAGATGGTTTTACTGTTGTTGTTGCAACATTGTAATTAAGGTATCAATAATGTAAATATAACGGGAAAAGATGAGAAAAATGCAAACGAATACATAAATTGCACAGGTGTCAGGATATTTTTCCATTCATTCAAACATCAAACGTTTAAATTATTTTTGTGCCGTTCGTTTTTGAGCACTTAAACGTTTGTACTGGCTGTCAGGGTGCTGTAAACATTTACGGGTTACTTGTGACCTAACCTGTGTCATTAACATATTTCTTTTTTGTGCTATTTGAATCTTGTCCCCTTGGTACATTTATGTTTTAATGCTACATGCTTATAAAACTATTGCTATAAACAATCCTCAGGCAGTTCCCACCTCCATCTTTCCCTGTCTATTAATTCACTTGAACTCCTCTTATTTTAGTAGAACGAACACTGTCATGAAGCACTTAAGGCAGTTAACGGGCTGCTTTTGGTCCCATTCCTCTCAAACATAGTCATCCATCATCTTGGAAAACAGGAAGCTTCTACAAGTATACGCAGACACACACAGAACAGATAAGAGTGTATATGTGTCATCTTTCCCCCCCATTACTCTGTTTGTATTCATTTACACAGGCTGTTACAATCACACACATAGAAACAATAGGCACATAAACATTATACTTGGAACCCCCTTGCCAATTACTTTTGATATATCCATACAGTGTGTCTGACCCATATCTTCTGTGACATTATGTGTGCACATATGTGCGCACATACAAACCAGCTTTGATGTATTGAGACGCGCTGTGTTACGTATAGACGTGCACAGAAGGTCATGCCTGCAGTTCAGAAACTATTCAAAAGTAGGTTAAAGCTTGTGTGTTGTTGTTTTTTAAAGGAGTGTGTAGGCTCTTAATTAAAGCCATGCACATATATTCACTTATACACACACGCACACCAAACGTGCATGTGCAGCATGTACACATACATGTAATTGGTGTAAACATGATTGAGAGATGTGTGTGTGTGTGTGTGTGTGTGTGTGTGTGTGTGTGTGTGTGTGTGTGTGTGTGTGTGTGTGTGTGTGTTGGGTTAATCCGTGATGATGATGCTACCTGCCAAGACACCCACGCATCACATCAACAGTTGTTGCTCTAAACTAAGCTGCTTAATTACTGCAATTAAACTCTGTGTGTGGTGTTTGTGCATAGGCTGCAGTGTGACAATGTGTGTGGTGGAGACTGAATACGTGTGTGAAGCTTCTTGATTTATAAAAATGTTTGTTAGTAAAGTTGTATTCAGCAGTAAAGCTGCTGAATACATACATTTATGTAAATATCAGATGAATTAAATGAATTTGAAATGACAGTACACATATTTAGTTGTTAGACTTGGAGAGCAAGGACTAAGGAGGATGGTAACTGATTAAACGAATAATTACGTACTCTGTGTACCATTTGAATCCTTCAATGTCTTTCATGTGAAAATTCAGAAGAACAGAATTTGTGATGGAGTAAATGGATTTCTGTAAACACATGGAT
>VURO01014123.1:20166-35751 GCA_015108175.1 Pelvicachromis taeniatus | reverse complement strand
CCCCCCCCCAACTTGTGTTGGAGACACAACGCATTATCATATTCTATCACTTTTCCCTCCATGAACTGACAGTTGTTCCTCTTTTTAAATAATATGTTCATGTATTAAGTGCAAAGGATTGAAATACCAAATGGCAGATGTGTATTTGTTTTGTTTTTTTAATTCCTTCCATCTTCCAGATTATCTGGATAGATTGCGCGTACGAACATGTTGATGTTTCCTGGGCCACGTGGTCTTCCATTGTTTTCAAAATCAGTGTAGTCCAGCACAATGTAACCAGTGCTTTTTCTTTTAAATGATTTCATTATTATTCACTTTTCTAGGAAACTTCCGGAGTCTGTGAAATAGTTGATTAGATTATTAATTAGTTAATTAAAGTTAGACTTGTAAATTTACATCAGGGTTTTGCCATCAATTAAGACTTTCTCTACTTCATTTGGTATTCCTGTATAATTTGTTGCTGAGGGGATTTGTAGGGGGTTTGCAGTGCTCTCTTTTGTATCAGTCATTGCCAGAGAAATGTGAGAAAGAGCAAGCAAAGTTGCCTCTTGACAGATCATCATTGACAGATCATCACTGCGCCATCACACTGAAAATAAACCAATAATGGAAAAGCGCTGAAGTTATAATTTGCCAGATGAGTGCGTTTAACAACCGTTATCAGCTCCCTGTTTCAATTTTGTGAGAGAAGGTAAAGCGTGGTGCATTTTCACCCCGAGGTCCTGCAATTCAGGTCATTAAGTTCAGAGAAAGTCTCAGAGCTGTTATTCAGTCTGACTTTTTCACTGCTATATGGCAGCCGGTGGGAAATAGAATATTTTGTTAAACCTAAATCTTGCATTGTTGGTAATGAGAAGAATCTAAAAACTGGACAAATTTGGATTGAGTATGTGATGAAACAAGTTGTGCTTTGAAGTTAGTATAAAAAAACCCTGTATTTTACACCAAGAAAGCTGATGGTCTGTGCAAACCTGCTATTAAGTAATGCAAGAAAGGGTGTGACATCACTTGCTTTTAGTCACATAATCTAATCATGTGCATGGATGTTCCATCCGTTTAAAACATTGTAATCTGCCTTACAGCCATCAAAATATTGATATAAATGAACGGCTACCATAATGGTGAGCAATCCTGTTGCGATGATACAAAGTTCGAGCCAAAAAACCAGCTGTGTGTGTGTGTCATGCTTTTGCTGTGCTGTTGATCCAGCATAGTAGGCGTGACTTGAGACATCGTTGCTGTTATGTGTTTGCTACTATGCAACGTCCTTCCTGTTCATCTGCTAATCTGCTGTAAATTGCAGGTCTGTCTTAAATGTTTGCCCTTGATAGGTCTACTGTAAAGTGCTGTAGTCGCTGCTCATCCTCTGTGGCCTGCTTTTGACAGTACATTTGCAACTGGAGTCTTTTAATCTTTATTTAGTGATTACTTTATCTCAAAGGAAGTTACATTTCAGCCATTGAGATTGAAAAGCAACTTCCTTGTTTTTTTTGGTTTGTTCTGCTTTGGTCTGGTTGTGATTTTTGTACAACTTATCTGCAAAACATCATAGAAGTTAATGCACTGCATTCTTAAAATCCTTTAGTGGACCAATAATTAAATGAAGTGTTTGAACACTTCCTACTAGTTCTGATGCCAGGTTTTCCCAATGTCACAATTCTTATTGAGCAATGTTCAGCTGGGAATAAAATCACATGTGAACTTTTGCTACCATGACAGGGATAAAACTCAAGGAAGTGGGACCTTTTGTACAAATTATAGTTAATATTTTTAATGTTATATTAAACGTGATTGCTGACCTTGACAGATGGATTTAATTTCTGGCTTATTTTTCAGTCCTATTATTCTTGCTCTGGTTGCCTGTTTGCATTCATAATTTCAGCCCTGATTAAAAGCAGTTGGTTGGAAAAGGAGAGGAGAAACATATCAGTGGAAGAAAGAGAGGATGAATTGAATAATGGTAACCTTGAAAAAGCGAATGACAAAACTTTTTTTTCTTTAAAAAATAAATTCATAACAGATACTTTGAATCAAACAATCAAAGATGATTGGGATCACTGATTAATGAAATGAGGGCAGAAATGTAAAAAAATAAGGGGATGAAGGCCTGGGGATAGAGACGAGGGGTAAAAAGCAGTGGGAAAAGTGCTGTGGGAAGCAGCTATAGAGGTTGTAATTAACCAGGGGTTAATGGAGGTGGCTAATTGTCCCCCACATGTATAGGTAGGCTTTCTGCTTGGCTACATTACAATTAAAAACCCACCCTCCTAATGATAGGGAATAACAATTAACTGATAATTAGAAACACACTTGGAAGACACAGTCGCTTGGAGTGTGTGTGTGTGTGTGTATTAAGAATAATTTCATATGCCACCAGCCCTTTTATTGTTAATGTCCATGTATTGAATTATATATTTTTTGCTTTAATTCCTCACCCAATTAACCTACATAAGGAAAGATGGTCTTCTTTAACTTATCATTGTCTTGTGTTGCTCTTGTTCCCTATGTATCCTTTCGTTTCCACCCCCACCCCTTGTCTGCTAACCCTTACCACACTGTCCTTTTCCCCTTTTCCCCTACTGTCAAATGTGGGTATATTGACAGTCATTAAGAAAAAAACTACTTTTGAACATCTTTGCAAGCCTCCTTCCTCAGAGTTTTACCTTCTTTCTTTGCTTCCTCTTGCAGCTCCTTCTTTTTTTTAAATAGCTCTTCACTTTCTCTTTTTGACGCTTTTAATTTTTTTCTTCTCCCGTCACCTTTTGCTTTTAGTTTTTTCTCCTCCTAATTACTCGTCCATAACCTCTTTTGTCTATTTTCTCCAATTCAAGTCGTGATGATGGTAATCACGTCAATGGCGTGACGATGAAGAAGGCCAAGTCTCCAGAGTATTTTTATCGTTCATCTTAAAGGCTGAATGATGTCCTGCTGTCTCTTCTTTTGAAGAATGCCAGCACTTATATAATGGCATCATACCGAATGGCTGTGATTGAAGCTGAAAAGGCCAAGTAACTTCTCCACTACCCCTTTAAAGATCACCCTCTCTCACAAATACTCACAGATCAACGCGTCTGCGCTGTCTCCTTCTGTCACACAAGAGCACACAATTTCTTCCTATGTGCAGCCTGTTTTTCTTGACAGATGTAGACAGCCCCATAGAACCATTTGTTGATTGGAGCAGTTAAAGGCCCAATCTCCTCTCACGGGCCACTTCTCCCTGACATTTTAGTTGATTGCATTGTGCTATCAGTGCTTCGTCTTTGAGTAGCTCCACGTAAAAATGTCTCCACAGTGCCACTTTTTGTTTTTCACTCTCCTCATTTTTCACCTCTCTTCAGTTTTTATATTTTGGAGTGTAGCATCTTTCTCTCCATCTACCCATCTCTGAATCTGTCCGTCCATCCACAGCACATCTGACCACTGTGTGTGTGTGTGCTCGCAGATAACTGTGGATGTGTTTCTGTGAGTCCTTATGTGTGGGCGATTTATAATAATCTATACTAGAAATGGCAAATGAGGTGTGAAAATAGTCTCCTTGCATGCAGTCAGCCAGTGAAATTTGCTCCCTTAGTGATGCCAGTGAGTTTTCCATCTTTGTCCTTTGGTGATAATGCCATGTGGATTGTGATCGATCAACAGTTTCTTGATAACCCAGTGGAGAGTTGTTGTTATTATTATTTTTTTCAGATCAGATGTTATTCACAAACATGTCACAAGTCTCTGTTTATCTTTAGGACAGAGGACAAAGTCTGACATCTTTAAGTTGAAAATTCAGAGAAAAAAAAAAACAGTGGATTGATTACATGTGTTTTTGTGTGTTTCTATGTTCATCTAGTTTTGAAAGTTTAGGAAATATGAAGTAAAAATGTAAATTTTGTACTTGTGCGTAGTTTTCATAAGCTGCGTCACATTGCACTTAATTTTTGTTCATATTTCATTTTATTTGGTTGCTTTTTAAAAAAATGTTTCCCTCCCAGTTTATCATTTATCACAAGCATTTCACTGTGTGCCTAAACTACCAAATACCTGTAACAAAGCAAAAGGTCTGTCCCATACATATACTAATGATTAAACCCTGGACACCCATTCACAGAAACATACTCACAACCGTCTCTTACCTGGACTCAAGGGCAGCTGTATGGAAACACCCTCTCAACCATTTTCATTTTAATGAAGCCTTTAGGAACCTCTTCACATTAGAGGCCTAATGTAGCATTTTGTGAGAGGAACTAAACCAAATGAATGCACACAGAAAAGCTATTCAGATGTGCTTCTAAATGCCTCTCTGTTGTGCCTTTTAGATATTTTAGAATAACCAGCTAAAAAAACATTAAGATGATATATTCCGATATTGCTTACATGGACTGTAGGTTAGTTGTATTTTTGGGTGACTTGTTCTGTATTTGCCCTTAAAAACAAAGTTTGTGACAGTCACAGGAAACACTGGGATATGACAAAATACTTAAAAAAATACTTTTTAGCTGTTTTCAAGCTCACACGCTAAAGAAACACACAGCACAGTACAGAGTGACAACAAATGCTACATATACACCCAATTTACTTTTAACCGTGCAATACATTTCATTCTAAGTGAGGTGTGGCAGGCTTGGTATAGACACCAAGGAAAGTCAAGCACAGCTTGAAGTATTTAGAATGTATAATACCTGAAGCGTTTCACTTTCTGACGTGTGATTGTGCGTGGTCATGTGCAAACTAGAGATGACACGATACCACTTTCTTATGTCCAATATCGATATCATAAATTTGGATATCTGCCAATACCAATATGAATCTGATATAATCTTTTATCATCAATAAAACTATAATTTTTTAATGTCTTGCTGCATTTTGTATAAGTTCATACTCAACAAAACACTAAAACTATTCTATTAAACCTGTAGGCAAAAAATGCACTGCACCCAAACTATTTCGCAGTTCAGCAATACTGATCTTTTTATTTAAACTTGTAGCAGAAATTTAAATCTAAGTAATACACTAAAGTCAACTTAGCAATGACAACGCACAGATGTCCGAGCTCCATATATCGGTTGTTAAGCTTTACGTGAGAATGCTTTACAAACATTCAGAGATGAACTTACACACTTGCTTTACTTCTCTGGGATAGCCTACTCGGAGATGAAATGCCGGTTTGGCAGTAAGTAGCGAGGCTCCAAATACTTTCAGTGTGAAGTAACTCCAGACCGCCGACAGGTCTCGCATACCACAGCCGCTCTATAATGTGACGCATACTTCTCCGACGTGCTATGGTCATGAGTTGGGTTACGCCATGTTGCAAGTTTTGTGCGGTGCTTTTGTGATATTTAAAGGATCGGATTACATTTTTTATTTCTCCCTGATATCCGATCCAGTAATTTAACTCAGGATCGGACTGATACTTAATATCACATCGGTCCATCTCTAGTACACACATATACTGACTTATCCTGGGAGTAGATTTCTCTACAGGCTTCATTGATATTAAAAGATATGTTGTTTTCAAATCCAAATGCATGAATTGTTTGCATCTTTCTAAGCTTTGAATTTTAAAGGATTCTGTCCAATTTTAAATTATAGGACGGCACAAATAATAAGTAAAGCATGTATTCTTTCACATTTATTACTTTAAAAATAACTGTAAAAGATTTTGACTCTTCATTAGCCATTTTTCATTTTTCTTCTGACTCTATGCTGGTGAGACGGTGCTTGTTTATTTCTGAACAGGCAATGAGAATATTTTTTTCATCACCTTCGTGTATAGTTTGAACTGTGTTTGAGCAAGTCTCCAAGTGTTACTGTTATTTTCTGAAGTGTCAAACATAACGTTGCTATTATAGAAACAACATTTGCTTCGAGTGAATGAGTAAGTTATCGTTTTTTGAATATGTGTAGGACGCGTTAAGTTATTGCTCCCTAAAAAATACTCAACACATCTGACTCGTTGTGTCTCCTCTAAGCTGTGCAATGAATAACGCATACAATATCCCGCTGCCCCGAGGAGTCTGAGTTACATTGAACTGATCCCTCTTGGCCCGTTTCACCATCTATGTTTTTCTCAAATGTTTCTCTCTTTTTAAATCAGAGTTTGAGAGAGGCCATATTTACAGAAGAACTTCAACCGAATTTCACTTGAAAAGTTAAGGTCAATTTCTTTTGGGTTGCAGAGTTTAGAATTTATCTCATTTTTGTGCGATATGCTTGATTAATAACATATTTGCAGTCACAATCTATACAGACAGAGATGACTCGATTCAAATAAAGTTGACCCTGACTTTCAGCAGCCTGCTTAGAGAGAAAGTAAGAAACATTCGTTTTTGAAATCCACAGTATTCAAAACATGACTATCACGTGTTTCCAGCGCCAAACACAAAAAAAAGAAGGGAGAGTGAATAATGAAATGGTTGGGCAAAAAGAAACACAATCATAATAATCAAAGAAAAGAAAAGTACAATGTTTAGAATAAGCGCATTTTCTGGGAAATTGTTGTAAAACGTCTGTAGTCCTGTATTGAGGCTTTCATCACCTCTCCCATTTCCCCCCCACATGTTTCCTTTTCTTTTCTTTCTTTCTTTTTTTTTTAAAGTGATATCTGATTTGAGGGGGGCGATATCAGATCCTTTGAGCTAATCCACTTAACTAGATATTTTCTGGGTCTATTTGAGCTGATCAACCAGAGATGAAAATGTTTTGGGTTTTTTTTTGCAGATGAAGAGCTGTTGGGGTAAAGAACAAAAACAGTATACAAAAACAGTATATATATATATATATATATAACTAATTTCTGGAACTCAAATTGGCTTGGTAAGCTCAGTGAGCCCCGACCTACATACACAGGTGAATCCAATAATGAGAGAGTATTTAAGGGGGTCAATTGTAAGTTTCCCTCCTCATTGAATTTTCTCTGAAGAGTAGCAACATGGGGGTCTCAAAACAACTCTCAAATGACCTGAAGACAAAGATTGTTCACCATCATGGTTTAGGGGAAGGATACAGAAAGCTGTCTCAGAGATTTCAGCTGTCTGTTTCCACAGTTAGGAACATATTCATATCATATAATCTCTTGTCAAATATCTTTAAGTCTGTCAGGGTTCTTGGGTCGTTGACCCAGTGTTTTCAGTTTGTTCACATTCTGTTTATTTTCCACATCTTCATGCTTCCTGTTTCTTTATTTTGGCCTCAGTCTACGTGCACTATGTTCCAGTTCTAATTCCTGTGTCATTAGTCAGATTATGTTCAGCTGTGTACTCACTGGTGTCTCATCATCTTTACCATTGGCTTGTGTATTTAAGTCCTATTTTTCCTCCAGTTCATTGTTTCATTGTCTTGTCATCGTCTATTCCGCATGTGGGGTTCAGTTCAGTTCAGCTAGTCTTTCAGTCAGTCAGCCACATCTCCCAAGTTATGACTGTTCATTATAATAAACACCATCCGTATCCTTCAGCAACCGGTAAGGCTAGCATTTGGGTTCTCTCTTCCTCACATCCACACAGCGACAGCTTTACAAAGTCTTCTCAGATTTGCAATATCATTTGCAGATTTCTGTTATACAGTCATGTGCATGATAAATGGTCCTTGTGAGTGGCGTCACCTGAAACTGTGTTGAGACCCAGTCCATTCTTACATATAGGTATATATATGTGTATGTGTGTATATATATGTGCATACTCTTAACAAATTTATTGGGCCAGCTGTCGTAAAAACAACACAAATTTTTTGTCAATATCTACCAGATTTAACAAAAATTATATCATTATTGAGTAAATAAGCCAAATTCACATTTTCATACCCACACTTGAACCGACACACTAAATTTCTCAGAGAAGTTAGAAATTAATCAAGCATAACATTCACCCATGAAAACATTTTTTCCTGTTATGGAATGCAATTAAATACGCATAATTTGGCATCTTAATCAAAAATTAATAATGTTCTTAACATTTTTTTCAACTACTTTTTGTAGAACAGTACATTTGAAAATTCATGCATAGTAACAGTAATTATATTTTGGCATTAAAACATATAATTTTGATTAAACAGTTTTACATACTGGTGAATTAATCATTACAGAAAAATAAAAAGTCATTTTGGTAATTGGCAATGCTGTTAATTTAGGGGAAGCTCCAGGAATAGATCGTATGCACGAAGACTGAATCTACTGCGACCAAATGCACCACTGAACGACACAGGAAATCATCTCCCTGTACAACTCCTCCATCTAATGCACAGTACACACTGCAGTAGTTACACTTTTGCACATGCTCTACAATAAAATAACAAATGACAAAGTTTTAAAGGTTAGAGTCAAATATCAGTAATATATATTTCACCTCTATAATATTCCTGATATTTATAATTTGTATATATTAGAGTTATTTCTTATATTTTGTAAACTTTGGAATATATTGTATTATTGAATTAGTTCAGTCTGTTACTGTTATTGTCTTGGAGCAACTGTAACCCTTTAATAATTGCTAAATTCCTTAGTGATTATTAAAGTATTCTGATTCAAAAGCAACACATTACTACACATAGTATATTTCATCAAAGTACACCAGTGTGCATTAAAAGAAAAAACCCTCTCTCTGATAGCCATCATTAGTCTGATCTTATAGGTCACTTCTGCTTGCCAGGAAAAACACATTAGAGGTTTGCAACTTAATAATAGAACATGCTGTCAGAGGTAAAAGGTTACACTTGAGGAAGGCATACACAGAGAAGAGGCCCATGTTTTCCACATACATACACTGTTGCCATAGTAGTACATCTAAATTTGTATTTAGAATATATTACCACAACAGAACCTTACCATTTAAAATATATTTCATTATTGTAATACAATATGAATTCATCATATTTTTTGTTTCTGTTGTCTGACATGGATTATCTCTCTTTCTTGGCTTTTTGAACTATACACAATGAAGCAGCTACACTTAGAAATAGAGGCATAATGAATCCCTCACTCTGCTATTTGCTCCGGTTCCGAATACATTTAAAAACACATAAATACGTGTTCTTTTTCACAGTTTTTCTTTTACACACTCACTCACACACTTACAGACACATGCAGTAGCCTGATTTCTGTCACCAATCAAGCTCCATTTTCCAACCAAATTAATTCTTTCTAATTTGGAGCTTCCAGCGGTCAACCCCCCGTGGCGCTGATACTGAGCTGTGCCCGTGTGTGTTCATGCACACATATGCTTTAATGTCTGCGTAAGAAGGCGAGCACATTCTACAATAGATCTTAATTGAGAAGACGGACTGCAATCAGTACGTTCTTGTAGGAAATCATTAAATCATTCCTTCCTCCCCTCTCCTTTTCTTTTTCGCCTTCTTATGGTGATTAGCATGGCGATGATAGCATCCTGATTATGTCCATCAGAAAAATCTGACATCTGTGTTCTCTCCAGTTCTATTACTGAGGAAATTAAAAGGGAGAAGAAAAGAAAAGAAAAAACCTTGCAAACTCCCCTAATCACTGTAGTGCATTAAACGGCAGTGTTCTTAATAAAAGTATAAGAGCTGGGGTACATGTTATACTGAAGTGTTGCTCCTCGTGAATTCAGTTTTTCAGATTCCTGTAAAAGCATTTAGGTTGTTTGTAAATACATGTATGTGTACACAATGATGATGATGGTTTTAATTTAGCTTAGCAACATTATTTGATAGAAAAAGTACACTTTTGGGCATTTTCTCCCCCCAGTATAATATTTTTTTCACCATTTATCATATAAGATTGTGGACTTAGCCTTGTGTGCTGGCAGAAATATTCTTTTGATTTGTTGCATAGAGGGTTTTTATTTAAATAAAATCAAATGAAGAATCTTCTGAATCTGTTTTGATCTGAAAATAGGACCTGCATTCTTCAGTAAAAGCTCTTGACTTTCCAGACATAAAGAACCCCTACTGGAGCAACCTTGACTCTTAGGACTTTAAATTTCCGATATGAAAAGGAAAAATAAAAAAATAAATAAGAGAGGGAAAGCGGTGTATTGTAGAAGCTCTGAAAGGAGTGCAGGAGTGAAAGGAGTGCAGGAAGAGACAGGAATGTTAATGGCACTTTTATTTTATTCAAAGCCAGCGGCTATCATTCACCAGAAGCTGCAGTGAGCCTTCAGAGTGACTTTTTTCCTCCTTTAATATGTTTTAGTTTTTAAGGTGTTGATCTGTGTCAATAAATCATTAATTAATGGACATTATGTTCTGTGTGAAGTTGTATATTTGTGTAGTTTCCTCCCACAGTCCGAAGAGATGCATGATGGGTTAACTGGTGATGTGGAGGTGTCGACGTGAGCGTGAATGTCTCTCTCTCTCTCTCTCTCTCTCTCGTAGCGCTGTGAGAGAATGGTGACTGCTCTAAGTGTATCCCATCTCTCGCCCTAAGACACAACTGACACACAACTTATTAGAAATCCACTATTTTGCTGTAGCACATCCACAATCACTAATAGAGTCACACTGAGAAATTAAACATTCAAAAATCAGCATGTTTTAATAATGTTACATCCTTAATGTTTTTTTTCTTTTATATCAAAATATGTTTAAAATATCAAGTCCTTCACCCCCCCCCCCCTCCCATTCCCATCTGTGTCATTAGGAGATGGCCAAGATTTTGAATCATCCACGCGTCTATGCCTTCCTCCACGTTCCCGTGCAGTCAGCCTCTGATAGTGTACTGATGGATATGAAGAGAGAATATTGCATTGACGACTTCAAACGAGTAGTAGACTTCCTTAAAGAAAGGTAAGGCAGTATATGGTCTCCCATTTGATTGATTATGTCTATTTATGAGTGCGAATGCACATATAGGCATGCGACTACATCTACAAACTTGGACATATCATGACTTTCACCTTCATAGGGATACACACACCCTCCTCTTCATTCCATTGATTTTTGTATTTCATTATATACTTGAACAGGTGCTGTGTGTTATGAGTCATCAGAACAGCTCATAGGTGTCAGAAGAACAACTTTATTTTTGGCTAGCAATGCTGTTTTATACCCTCTTCCTTTTCGATACTTCCTTTGCAGTATAAATGGATCATTGCTTTTTAGCTGACAGTTGATTAACTGTTTTTGGTTATGCAAACTGTTGCCTGCCCATCTTTGTGCTCAAATTTGTTATATTGCCTTAATCATCCAGGATGCTACTGAAATATTTAAGACACATTTTCCAAGCAGTACCGCATCACTTTAGTGCATCTCAGGTTTGGATGATTTGCTTCATAGATGTGCTATTATCCCTCTTTGACATCACTGCTGGCCAATGGCATCACTGCCAGGCAACAGAGAATGTTATCCCTCCTCTATAATTCAGTAGCATTATGGAGAATGGATAACAACAACCAGTATAAAATAACATTTTACACGCTGACTTACAATACAAATTTATTGAGCAGGCCCTAGTTGTTTAACATAAGTGGATGGATATCTGGTGAACAGCTAAAACAGCATTAGGTCATAACACTTGGATCTTTACTCGTTTACCTTAGACCTGGTATTGTACTATATTGTCCATTTATGCATGTTTTTAATGTCTTTTTTTAAATATCTAAAATGTTTCACCTGTCAGTCCAGCAATCTTCACTTGCCGTTTGCACACAGCAGTTTTTCACCAACAAAAACACCTGGTGTAGTATAAAGTGTTTCTGAAGATGCGGGCAGAAATCCAGGCATGAACCTCTACGCAATGATACACCCCAGTGTGTATGTCAGGCTCCAACAGTGGATTGATGGTACGCCATTAATAGATGTAATTATTGTTGCTATGGCTCATAAATGTGAGCCTTTTATAAACCATACAAGGGTTTTCTTTTAGCTGCTGAAAAATGTACACATTCGGATAGCAGCGCCGATCTGTTCTTTTCTTCATCTCGTTTTTCTTTACAATACGTCTTTCTTTCTGTCAGCTCTCATTTGAAATGACATCGCTTTACAAGGTTAAGCATTTTAAACTCAGAATTAAGAAATAAATAAATAAAAGGAGAAGCGACTGCAGCACTATTTGAAAGGTTGAGACCAGATTCCTGGCGTACTTTGCACTAAAGCAAATGTCCCTTTAGCAAATACACAGTGTGACCTCCTCACACAGATTTCAAGATAAATGTATACATCTCTGACATGGATTAGACATAACCACATAATGCACAGATGAGACCTCTGACATCGAGTTTGAGCATGAGCACTGATGGCAGCGCATGTCAGACGGGTGAATAAACATAAAACTGATGCTATGATAATGCATAATGAAGGGATTCATGGGAAAATGAGTGTGAATTCTAGATGTGCCATAAACACTTACTAATACTGTGAGATTTACAAAAAAAGAGCATATTTTTAATGCACTGGCATGTTATTGCTCTTGCCAGATCATAACCTACATTTTTTTTTAGCCTCGATTGCATGGCATGTGGGAAATATGCAATACATATATTTAAATTAACATACAACACAGGATTTCAGTTTAAGTCTGATGTTGTGAGAGTTTCAAAGATGGGAAGGGGGGAAAAAGCAAGCACAAGTGAAGCGCAATCTCAGGATCAACATGTGGTATTCAGTTATAATTATCAGATTTTAGTTTGCAATTTCTTGTGGTCTTTGGTTCACTAAAGTTTTGTGAATTTGAGGAAAAAAGAATATTCAGCAAAAACAAAAAGCTAGCTGATTACATCAACACTTGTATAAATTGTATAGATAAATTGTATGTATAGATAAAGATGGTCTTTAGCTTAATATTTGTCTTCACTTGTATTTTTTTGTAAAGTTGATATAATTTGATAATTTTCATTTCCTCCAGCAGTAACTGCTTCATGTATAGGCCAAAGTCAGCCAAGATTAGAAAACGACATAAATTTGGATGATTCATTTTACGCAGATCACTTTACAGCCATCTACAGTTAGGTCTGTACATATTTGTACAATGCTGCATTGTATATAAACTCAAACAATAACCATGTAAAGAAGTAGAAGTAGACTTTCAGTTTTAATTCAAGAAGTGCAACAAAAGTATTGCTTGAACTCTTTCTGCAATTTCATTTCATACAAAGTCACCTGTTTTCAGAGGCTTAAAAGTGGACAGTTGACTGACGAGCAGTTACATGCCCGAGTAAAACCTGTTCCCTCATTGTTCTGTGACAATAGTAGATAAAAGATCTGACGTTGATTCCAAGTATTGAACTAGTTCACTGGTACTCTGAATTCCCAAGATGTGGTGATGCAGATGGTGGAAAGACTGCAGATCATTGGACTGGAAAACCAAAAACTTTAGTAGTTGCAAAATCAGTAATCTGGAACAATTTTTAAACTAATGAACGCATTGATCAGCTCAGTAACACCAAAAGACCTGAGAAACCACAGAAGATGACCAAAGTGGACTGCAGTGTAATTATTTCCTTGGTTCAGAAAAGTCCTTCACAACAACTAACCAAGTCAAAAACACTATTGAGGAGGTAGTCGTCAAAGTCTTCAGTCAAGAGATGCCTTCATGAATGTAAACACAAAGGGTTTAAATCAGAATGTAATCTGTGATTAAAGTGAAAAGCAGGAAGGCCAGAGGAGACTTTGTCAGAAAACATCTGAAAGAGCCGGCACAGTTTAAGATGAACTTTTGGCAGAATGTGGCATCGACACATATGGCTGCAAGAGGAACCGGGTCACTAGTGTTTATGTGATGATGTAACTGCTGAGCAGGATGAACTCCTGCTCAGCAGGATTTAGCCAGATGCTGCAAAAAAGAACCTCACTAGACTTCAGGCGGTCACTGATTGCATATTTATTGTCATCCAAGTACTTAAAACAATCATTATCTTTAAAATTATCTTAATTTGCTGGATTTCCTTTGATCCTCTGAAAACTTGGGCTGTAATTACTAAACAGTGCCACCTTGAATTAAACCTGAAATGTCTGTCATATGTTGATGGTTTGATTTAAAATCCACTGTGCTGGTGAAAAGAAGTCAAAAGAAGTCAAATTCCCCAAAAATGTGAATTGTCAAAAAAGAAAAATCTTGTGAAATTCAAGTGTATATATAAACACACTCTATGCATTTACAGGTTTCAACCACTCCCCTACATTTTTTTCCCCCCTGCTCACATGTCCATATGTTATTGTGTCAGTGTGTACATGTGATACCTTTTGAGTCATTGTATCTCTTTGGATCACTCTGACGCACTTGCAGGTCTCGCTTTATCTCTGACCACATCTCCCATTTACACTCTTTTCTCATCTCGTCTTTCCCACAAATCCCTTTGTTTTCCCTCTGGCCCTCTGTGGAAACCCTCCTGACATAAAACACGAGCCCCATTAGTCTGAAATTCACCTGTGGTCTGTCCTTTTAAGGCTTTTTTTATTTTTTATTTTTTTTAATACTTTGTTTATATCCAATATGTAACCCCAATTCCAAAAAATAGTTGATATGCTGTGTAAAATGGAAACAGAACGCCATTGTCAAATGTCATAAACCTATGTGTTATTCATAGAACATGCAAAACATGTCATCAAATGTTTAAACTGAGACATTTTTAAGGGCTTAACCTTCTTCTTTGATACTGAAAATGGTAGCCTATCGAATTTTATGGAGGCAAAAGATTTCAAAGGTTGGGACTGGGGCATCAAAAGTTTGGAACAAATGGTTTGCATAGCGCTTTACTTAGTCCCTAAGGACCCCAAAGCGCTTTACACTACAATCAGTCATTCACCCATTCACACACTGGTGATGGCAAGCTGCACTGTAGCCACAGCTGCTCTCGGGCGCACTGACAGAGGCGAGGCTGCCGGACACTGGCGCCGCCGGGCCCTCTGACCATCACCAGTAGGCAAACATGGGGTTAGTATCTTGCCCAAGGATATTTGGCATGTAGACTGGAGGAGCCTGGGATCGAACCACCGACCTTCCGGTGAGGAGGTGACCCGCTCTACCACCGCTGTACCGCTCTACAGCCACCAGCCACAGACCAGCCAGCTTGTTATCAGCCTTAGAGGGTGCATTAATACCTATGGGACTGCAGCGTACACATCAGCAATGGCACTATCAGTGCTGAAAGGTTACAGGTTATACACATTTCAGAGCAAGATATACTCCCATCCAAATGAGGTCTTTTTCAGGGAAGGTCTTGCATATTTTATCAAGACAATGCAAAACTGCTTGCGGCAAGAACTTACCTGCCTGCATTCAAGAGCTTTCATCAACTGAAAACTTTTGACACACCATGAAACAAAAAATACGACAAAGACCCAGAACTGTTGAGCTGCTTAAACTGTATATCAGTCAAGAATGGGACAAGATTACTCTTCCAAAAGTCCAGCAACAGGTCTCCTCAGTACCCAGACATTTACAGACTTGTTAAAAGAGGAGGGGATCCTGCACCGTGGTAAACATGCTCCTGTCCCAATGTCTTTGATGTACGTTGTTGTCGTCAAATTTTACACCTTGACATGTTTTCAGTGTTGCAAATAAAAATGGTAAATTTATCCTTGAATAAAATTTGGGTTCCAGATTTACAAGTCACATTTACAAGTTGCATTCTGGGTTTTCTTACATCAGTGCAACAACCTTTTAGGAATTGATTGTGTATTGGCTATTGATAA
>VURO01014123.1:6844-20128 GCA_015108175.1 Pelvicachromis taeniatus | reverse complement strand
TGGTCATTTAAAAAAAAAAAAAAAAAAGAAGCTAATATTTTACATTTTCAAATTTAAGTCTTTAATTTCTTTGTGTCATGGTTTTTGCTTTCTCCCCGGCTCATTTTGTGGATATACTACTGTTTCTGGCTTGTCTCTAGCTTTTTCTTCTTCTTTTTTTTGTCGGTTGTTTTGTGTCATTTAGTAGAAATCCTAACACAGTTCCACTAATCTGGCCAACCCCCCGTCAAGAAACACACAAAGAGACCTTTCCCACAAACACACTCATATTTACTCTCTTTCCACATACAAGCAATTAACTGTCTTTTGTGTGAGGCCCTGTCAAAGTTCTGTGTGTGTGCGTTTGTGTTTTTGTGCGCGGGTGTTTTCTGGCTGCTTGTACATACACATTCAGACACAAATGGGCGATGTTTGTTGTGTGAAATCGATAGCAGTACACATCCAGAGGTCTGAACCGTTTGGCTGCAGCAGTAACAGAGATACGGTTCAGGGTCTGGGAGAGAGGCCAGGACTTACCCACTGTGTTCGTGTTCCTGCAAAAGGAGAGAGAGTAAAAAGGTGGAAGAGTGGCCATGTGTAATATGTAAAAGTTTTTTGTATGCGTGTGTTTTGGGGTGCATTAGTTCCTGTGGTGATGAGGGAGAACTGGTATCAGTGTCTTTTATCTTGTTTATTTGTGGTCATTTCAAGGAACTTTGTAAAACAGCACAAAGTCAGCCCACATTAAAACAAATAACTGTTTCCCCCTCTGAATTTCTCTTTCAAGTGCTAAAAGGATAGAAGAAGGCCCCACGCATGCTCTGTGGGAGTGTTTGCGTATGCATGAGTCAGGCTGTTAAGGTAGATTCTCACAAACAGTCTTTTGTTGAAGCACGTGAAGTTCACCTCAGAGACGGAGACAGGCGTCTCGCACAGGTGTGTGTGAGGTCACGGTTTATCTGACTGACACACACAGCAGGAGACAAATGTTATTTCTCCTTACAAACAGCTTAAAGCCAGCAGCTCTGCAGGGGTCACGAGGGGTCACACTCCTACGGCCCTTTGTTATCATTGAAAACCCGCACGCGCACACATATCCGCACATGACACATTAGACCTTTCTCCTTGACATTGTTTACTGCTCAGGATCCTGAACCCCATTAGGAAATGAAGGGTACATACCTGGGGTCATATCTGAAAATGTTGTGCTTGTTTTGTTTTTCTCAAGAAAGATTTTTGTTTTTTGATGTGGTTTTGTTTTGTTTTCTGCAAAATGTTTTTCAAGTGATTTTGTGTCTATGCCATTAAAGTGAGCAAAGTTGGTTCCAAAAGCCCCATAAGTATGGCTGAAACTGGAGAAAATGGGAATGGTCAAGTCAAGATCAGAAATTAATTATTCGGCACCCGGGTTCATGATTGATGTTCAAAACTGGCTATGAAACATTTCTTTAAAGAGCAGGAGGAACTGCAACCCCTGTTGATCCTGTATTATACGAGAGGTTATGACTGGACAAAGAACATGGCAAAGGCAGTACTCATTTGCTAAATAAATTCAATTACTTTTTAAGAATATTCTCTCATAATGGACCATTTTGTTCACACTGTGCTTGCTGTTTGCACGATGCATTAAGTTCACGTGGGAGCTCTGGCCACAGCTGAACAGTGTTGACCTCCAGGATGAAAGCACGGTTGTTAGAATGCTAATCTTTTGCAGTATTTCTGCAGCAGGTCCATTCTTTCACTGCACTTTCACTATTCCAACTTTAATAATTCAGCCTGACTTACACTGCAAATCGTCCAACCTTCCACTAAATTTATCCAATTTATTCATCTGGGGAGAAAAGACAGAGAAAAGAATCATCCTGTGTATTCTCCTTTCAATAACATTGGATGTAATTTTTGGTGGTTTTAACTTAATTGTGTTCTGCCATGAATAATTCTAACAATCAGTGGAATGATTGTTTCATTAAAATAGTTAATTTGTTCTCCTTTTTTGGTACAGACCTTATTTTTTTTTGCTCTTTTCTCTCTGCTTCCATCAATTAAAATCGCATGACTCAGTGTAGTCCTTATATAATGCTGTATAGAGTAAATCCTGTTATGGTGGAATAAAGCCTTTACAGAATGAGTGGATGTGGTCAGAGGATTTTCCACAGTTGTTTCATAGTTTGCTATTGTATCTGGCAAATTTTTCCCTGAACTAGTCTCAAGGATTAAGTGTGCTTTAACCACTGGGTCCAAAGAAAGGACCAGGAGAAGAATAGTTATGCCCCTGTGAGTAGGTGATTGGTTATTAGAGTTGTATATGTGTAAAGAAAAAAAACAACTTTATGTTGAAATTTCGGGCTAGTTAGTTTGAGCTGAAAAGAGAGGCAGATGATGTAAATATCACTCTACTAAACAGAGATTAATGATTGAGGGGCATCGAGTGGCACTCAGACCTTCTGGGGTTTCCTTCTAGGTTGATAGGCTGGTTTCCCTGGAGGCTGTGTGTGCCTGACCTCTTAAAACCCTTTTAGTATAAGGGCATAGAGGTCCTCCTTCCAATTTGCATGTCTTTATTGCCAAAATTGTTCACATTAACGAAAACTACATTATTTATTTGTTTTAAAGCGGTGTGGCCAAATAAGAGCAAAACAACATTACAAAATAGTTAACACATGGTAATATTTTCTGTAATTTTCTGATTAATTTCCCAAAAGAATAGGAATTTGGATAGGTCAGCAGCTAACTGACTCAACGACCCTTGACCTACAACATGACCTGTGGAAACCTAGCAGTCCCATTTAAGCACCTTTTGAGCGTTTGGTCTGACCTGCTTCACTCCATTGCTTCACTAATTTAACCCACTGAGATGTGATTCATTTTTTACATGCGTCTTCATGGGCTGTGTTCACCTCACATACTGCTGTGACTATAATCTTTACTGACCTGAATGTCATTTAGCATAACAGAACCAATTCCAAACCCATTTACTTTGTTTTTCTTTAAATGCAAAACATACTCATCGCTGCATGAGGCTGATTTTACAGATGCACAAAAAGAGCAAGCTGACAGTCACTGAACCTTTTAGCATGCGATTACTTGAGCTTTCATGACCCTAGTACTATCTATAAATCAACGAAGATTTTTTTAAAAGCCCGGCTGGCTGAATCATCCTGCTGATTCACAGGAGTGAAATGCATATCTTGTATTCATAAAATTATTTGTTCAAATCTGCCTCTTTTGTGTGGTACTTCAATAGATAAGAAGTAATTTTCTCTTATGTGTAACATTTGATTCAGTGACAGCAGTCGGCCCTTCAGTCTAAACAGGATTTGACACCTGTAATATGAGTGAAACTAATACCCCATGCAGCTGAATTTCCAGGTCTGATCTTCATCTGACAGTTGTAGACAAACACAACTTGACTTATCTCATAACACAAACGACACCTGTGTACTCATAGTCAGGGCTAGAACATTTCTGTAAGGCTTTTTGTGCTGGCTTATGACAAGAACCAACTATTTTTTTTTTTTGTATTCATGCTTCTAAAATACATCAATCTTTTCTTTCTCTTCCAGTGAGTTCTTTTCCTTTTTAATAGAGCACTGAAACTCTTTTATGACTTCACAGGACAATAAATGGGTTGAGAATATAACAGTAATGTGAGCTGGTCAGAGACGTGATCCTGGGAAAGTTCTACTACACCCCGTTTTCAGTCAATGCTTTACTAAAACAATCAATTTTATTGCTCAGCATTTTTTTTTTGTTGTTAGTAATGGGCTGGAATGTGACGCCAGAGTGGCGCTGTGACTCCCGATAAACTTTGTGTGTCTGTATCTTGAGTGCAGCCACTGTTTCTTTGCAAACAAACGGCTCCAAGACACTTGTGTGTCCCGTATGCGTGTCTCTGTGTGTGTTAGTCATCTCTATTAGTCACAAGGCGAGATAGTTATGTCAAACCTCCTTGGGTTACAGCAGGACACATGCATCAGTAGCGTGACTACACAGTGTGTGTTTGTGTGTGCGTTCTGGAGACAGCCTCTTGCTCTGTTTGTTGTTGAAGATACCTTCAGTAGTTAACGCACAAGCACTCCCACAAGGGTTTAAGGTATCAGCCAGGGCTAATGTTTCACTGGAAGGCGGGAGGTGCAGGAGATCCCTGAAGGAGTTAGACCGAAACAAAAGAAAAAAAGAAGCAGGAAGCAGAAAAACAGATGAGACTTGCTTAGGGAATAGTAAGAGGGTAAGAAAGGGAGGGAAAGAGAAGTGAGTAGAGAGCAGTGGGCTAGACAGGTTTGCCGCTCCAACCTGCCACACTGGCGCGAGTTGTCAACATGTTACGCCTCCTTGCTCCTCTCCTTTCCCTCCAGCTGATGATTCAGCTGGAGGGAAAGGAGAGGAGCAGGTTTCTGTGTACTTTGACTCTCAGTGTTTGATTGAAAACCCCTATTTAACCACAGAAAGAATATGCAGAACAAACATCTTGGTTTAGTCATCACACCGACTCACGTACACACACACACACACACACACACACACTGTTTAGTGTTTTTAAACTCATCAGGGAGCGCTTCCACTCTGCTGTGCAAGATTTTTCATCTATATATTTCCACAAGTCTTTAGTAAATTTTTAACTTACCATCATCTGTGGATAAACCATTTTTTTTCTGATCAAGTACGTCACTAGAAACAGAAATAATAGAGATTAAATTATTATTATGACATAGATTTATTAGTAAAACAAATTCTGCATGTTTGATCATCTCATTTATCATGTCGACATGTCATAAAGATCATTGATTAAACAGAATAGGGACGGTTGAGTAACAGCGAGGAGCTGTTATTGCGACTGTCTCTGTTTATCCTGTTAATACTGTTTATGTTGCCTGTTAGTTTGTGTAAAGAAGTAATTTAATCCAGGAAGGAGTGAAAGAGGTGGCAGGTAGCCCTGCCAACATACCTGGCTGTGTGTGTCAATAAGTCTAGTGTTGTGAATTGCTGTAGTTTAAACAACAGGAAACAAGATGAGACAACTCATTAGCTTCACACCACGATATCCTGTGTGTGTGTGCGCGTGCATGTGTAGAAAGAAGCACCTTGGATAATGACTCTCGCAAATTCCTAAAACATTAGTGTCTTATTGATACTTCCTCTGGATTAAACCTCATTTCCTCCACTTAAACCACAAACTTCATGCACAAAAGATACAGGCCCGGTGACAAATAAAAGGAAAAAACGACACCTTTAATCCCCACAGTGAGAAGATCCTGTAGTTATGTTTTGGGAGTTGTTTTATTTTTGTGGTTTGGGTACATTTATTCCCTTTGGCTATGGTTACAATAAGAAGAACAGGGGTTGGAAACCGTGGCATGACGATAAACTGTGAATGTATATAATCAGCTTTTGATCTCTCTGCCTTTTGTAATGGTTGATTTTAAGGTGTGGACTGGGTGTCAGACCACTCGCAGTCAGTTCGCATCTTCAAATCAATTTTTGTACATCAAGACGGTGATAAAGCAAGAATGTAAGGGAGTAAAATTTAGTCAGGCTTGTATCAGTTTGGAATTGAAATTGGTCAAGTTGGCTTTTATGTGCAATCTGTTTGTGATAATCCCACGATTAACTGTGATAAATCTGAAATCTGTTGCAAATCTGTTGCCGTCTACATCAGATGCGTGGTGCTGTAGTGGAGCCAGCGGCAGGCTTGCCACTGGCAGACCGTGTAAAATTCACACATCAGACAGAACTCACTCAGCCCCAGACTGGACCGGATCTAAACAGGGCAAATTTATTTGGGTGCTAGTAATGTACTAGTACAGTATCTACCCAATACAGTTACACTTCTGAGTGAAAAGGTCAACCTTAACCCGATGACGATGCTGTAAAACACGTTACTGAGCTGAATTATTTTACATTTTTATTAACTCTCAAACTTTGCTGATGAGCTCAGTGAACGCACAAGACGTCATCGTGCTGTAACTACTTGCAATCACGTCCCAGACCACCCAGACATTTACAAGTGCAATCCCTCACCCAGCACCAGTTTTTCCTGGTTGCACTGTTTTCAGGCACTTTTTAGTATAGTGTGACTGAGGCTGAAACAACTGTGGCTGGTGAGTGATTGCACTGAAGTGTTTTGTTTTCAGTCCTCTGGTGGGAGTGAGCCTGTCTCGGTCTAACTCGGACTGACTGCCGCCAATCTCAAACAGACTGGCGAAGATTTTCAGTTCATCTAATTTATCAAGGCAGATTGCCACCATGTTGTAATCAGCTGGTGTCTGTCTGCGTTGATGAGTGTTACTCGTTGGCTCCATCAAATACTGAAACACAAACTTGCATTACTAAGTTTCGTGGCAGTCAGTTTACTGTAAATTACACGAGATTTAACACCAGAAAGCAAACCTTATTCACCCCCAATATTTTATAATTAACAAACTTTATAATTAGTCCTCACTATAAGTCCGACATATTCCTGATCTTTAATAATACTGGTATTTTACTGAAACAGCAGAACTGAAGAAAAGTGTATGTTTGTGTAGCAATGTAAGATGCATAAAATGATACATGTTGTTTTCCTTTTTTTAAAAGACAACCAGAAAAGCAGAGGCACTATTACTTAACATATGTTTGTCAAGATTACAGCAATTAATTGGTCTGTGTTAGTGTGTACATACATATCTGAATGTTACAATATGTTAGGGTACGTTAATAATTTTACAAGAATATATTTGCAGTGTTCCCCGTTTCATGCTTCCCTCTTCAGAGACTTGTAGTCAAACAAAATGATACAAGTTGTTTAACATGCCAGTTAAATCTCCCGTCCACTTGGGGCTTTTTGAACAGCTGCAACACTGAACTTCAATATTTAATATGAAATAATCTCCAAATGCAACAGTCACAGTTAATATTATTAGTATTTTTAAACCCACATCTATAAATCTATGTAAAGAGTAATTTGAAGAATAAAAATGTTTTGGGTGAATGAGATTTTTTTTCTTCTTTTTTTAATGCTTTTATTTTTCACTCATTTAATTACTAAAAACCGGTGTTAACTTTTTTTTTTTTTTGTAAAGGAGATGTTAGTCATCTTGTTCATTATCAGCTTGTCGTCTTGAAAAGTTTCAGGCTATTTAGGACAATATTGACTGGCCACTTGTTTGCTGCTTTACCCAGTAACTGTAGTTTATCATTGTCATTTTTATCAATGAAATGCTTTGATGTGGGCTGAACTCATAAGGCTCAAGGTTATCTTTCTCAGAAGGACTGAGGTTATGTTTGAGTTACCACAGTTACCTGACTTGTTAAACAGTTTATGGAGTTACTTAAATCAGATAGGGTTATTTGTTTTTCTTTGTCCTCAAACACATTGTATTCAACACTAGTATGGGAAAGTACATATGCTTCCTACACAATATACCAACGATAATCTGAGAATGTACGGGATCGAATTTAGCTGAAGATACTGGTTCGTCCTCGTCTGTTCCTTGTAATTGTTGGGCCTCCAATTTTAAAACATCCCTTTGATTTGCTCGGTCTAAGGTTTGTTTGTTTTATTAATATATTATTTTACAGAACACAAATTCAGTTTGGCTTTTTAAAATATGCAAAAGCACACACAAACAAAGATTAGCTTCAGGTACGGTCTATCAAAATCCCTAAGACGTGTCCCACCATACCAGGAGTCAGATGCCAGAAACGGACTCAAAGGTGGCGTGAAAAAGCTGGAACTTTTTGGGCAGGGAAGAATATTAGAAATTCTTTTAAAACTGCAAAAACATTTGAGTTCCTAACAAACAACAGTCTGAGCTCCTAATAATGCCCTCCCAGATAGACTTTATCCTCATATTGATATCTTATTACATGTTCTCCATATGCCAGCTTTTCAGTTGCACTTACAGTCTGGCCATGCAGAGCAGTTTTAAACGCTTTGACTTTATGTCTTGCTACACAGTAGCACTGAGTAAAATGTGGACGTGCAAACAACCTCCAAACAACGTACACTAATGGAAAGCCAAGTAAACCAAGCAGTAAAGTGTTAACTTTCCATGTGCTCCCACGCATGCGCTCACTCCTGCTCAGCTGATACTGCTCAGCACATACAGGAGCATAGTCATATTTCAGCGTCTGACTCACCTGTCAGTCTCTTTCAGATATCAGATTTCTCTTGTTTGGTGTTTGAGTCATCCTGCCTTTGAGAACTTGTTTTCAACCACACAGTTTCACTCGTGGTTGTATTAGAATCTGTTTGTGTGAGAGTCAAGCATGCGAGCATGTTTGAGTATTAATCTTGTTAAACATTATTGCTGGGCAACAGGTACTCCAGCCTGAGGTTGCTTACCGGTGACAACAGTAGAAATTCTGCTGTTTGGCCACTGTTTCTAAACTCTAGAAGAAAAAATAGGATTTCCAGCCCTGTTGACAGACTGTGAAGCCAACATTCATAAATGCCAGAAATTGTCAGAAACAGGAAAGAGGGATGAGCAGGGATGGTGACCCAGGTTGTCTAGCAAAGGTGTGAATGGCTCTTATTCGAATATGATAGGAGTAGCTCACTACAGCACTGACAGAAACAAACTAGAGCAGTGTCTCGTGATTGGTTACTAGATTTGTCATTAATGGTGTGTTCCTAAATAAGTTGGAAGTCAGTAATTCCCAGAAACTGACTCAGCAGGTGTTTTTATGGTTTTTTTTTTTAAATGCAAAAAAATAAGTCTTATGCTGTATCCCTAATGATACCAACTCTAACTTGCCAAGAACCAAAACAAGTCCCAGCCTTCCCAGCCTTGTTCTGGAACGTGCCAACTCCCGAGTTCTGACCTCTGAGTTCCAAGATAAATGGAAAGCTACATCGAATACAGGCGTGGATAAACTAAACATTTAAAATAGCGAAGCATTCGGATGCATAATCGTTTTATTGCAGGAACAACAAGCAAATGCCTCTGTAAACAACTGTTTAAAGTTAGAATAGCTGTCCAGTAATTGTGTCGAACATATTAAAATGCCTCCAGCCTGGAACTCGCCCCTGAAAGGCGCCGTCCCTCCTCATCAAGAGTCCACCCTCTGCACGACTCCTGGCAGTTTGAAAATATAAGACAATCGTTAGAGCGTAACAAACTGTGTTTTGACTCATCACCATTAATGTAGCTGAAAAATAGAAAGTCGCATCTTCTGACAACACTGATGTTAAAACGAATTACTTGAATGTAATCGAATAAATGGTGCTTTTTTTGTTTTTCACTTCAGGCTGAGTTGCTACTCCCAGTCTGAAGGTTAAAACTCCCGCAGTTGGAAAACATTAAAATGTGGATGTTTTAATTAAAAATGGCAATAACCACAAGAAAAGTAAAGCACAAAGTAAAACATTAACTTACATGGACGTCATCCATGCTGCATAATTTCAGACGAGCGTTTAGAAATCCAAGCGGAGATCAGAAAACGCATTATTTTACTCCTGTACAGCAGACTGTGTGTTTTTTCTTTTTCTGAGTCTGATTCTGAGTTGCGAGGACTCCACACTGATTCCTAAGCTAATACTGCACTGTAAGACAAATCTATTCAACTTACAGCTTGAGTATATCACACCAAGCTCGATTTATTTATAGCTCAGAGTTTAAAGTGGAGTCAGTATGTTTCAGAAATGGGTGTTAAAAAGTGAAGCAGTGGTGAAACCTCCACACTATCAGGATTTGCTCTTATATATAGCTTTTACCACTATAAATCCATTGGAAAACAAAAACAGCTGGATAAACATGGCGGGAAATTTGCCTCCACTGTAGTACTGTTGAGGATTGAGTAATGTTTACCAGTGTTAATATGTTAAACTTTAAACAACGTTCTCTCACACCATGCCAATTTTATTTTAACAGTTGTTATGTCCTTCTGGTTTTATATGACGTTATGCCGGTTATGTAATATACCGTTTATGGCCATCAAACATTTACATGTGTATTTCCTTTGAAGAAATATTAGGGACAGTTACAACCAAGGTAAATGACATAAATAAACCAGTTCTGTATTTTATTATTTAGACCTCAAAAATGGTATTGTGATGAAGGGTAAAACACAAAAAACTTAACAAGAAATGAAGTGAAATCAAATTTAACATGCGAATCCTTGACCCCAGCAATGATTCCACTTAATCCTGTGCTAAATGCTGATCTTGCACCCTGCTAGCACGGTGGAAACTGAAATTACTAGCATCTAAATCAGATTTAATGTCGGGTAAGACTTACTCCAGGGAAATGCTCAGACGTCTGCAATGCTGAATGACCATTAGACTTATATTTCCTGCAAGCATTCACTTTATCGGTCGGTAATCCCACAACATATGCTCTTTCTGTACCAGGGTGCACCTGAACCCCTGAGTGATTGCTGGGGTTCACAGATGTGCTCCAGGGTCACATGGGAGGATTCTGCAATGTCATGCTTTATGTTTGTTAAGAAAGACAAAGCCCTTCAAGGCTGTAATCACCCTTCTTTGCAACATTGCTGGTGAATTGTGAAATGGTACCCTAGAGTAATTGTAATGTGATGTGCCAAAATGATTGATGACATTCTTTTTTTTCTCCTCATGTCATTGTTAAAATAATTCAATGACCGAAAACCATCAGTTAGCCTGGGCTCCGATCTATGTAACTCTGGTTTTACTGGACAGTTCGCTTGATAAAGAGGCACAACTTGATTTTGCCTGACAGCTTCCTTCTCACTCAGGAAATTTCCTACTGATGTTGTTTATGAGCTGTAGTGCTTCTAAGCACCTTGAGCTAACTATTGTTGTGATTTGGTGCTATATGAATTAAATTGAATTGAACTGAGTTTACCCATGAAATGCTAATTAAAAATTATTACAAAGAACTGCATCATTGCTTGTTTTGTGCTCCGATTTAGCAAAGTAAGCAGTTGCAACAGTCATCTAGATAAGATAAGATAAGATAAGATAATGTGACATAGTGTCATAAGAAATACCGAAGCTTAAAAACTGACTGTCTAGACATTGAGTCTTTGTATTTTCCTGGAATTTCCTGGAAATATGAGAATAAATGTAATGATTTATTCAAAGATGAGCAAATATATATGCAAAAAATAGTCTGGTTTGTGATCACCTATATTCTCTACATAGCCTGAACTCTCTCAGCTTTCTGGTCATTTTTTTTTATGTCATCTTCAGGAATAATTCTCCAGGCTTCTTGAAGGACTTTCAAAGCTCTTCTTTGGATTTTGGTTTCCCTTTGTTCTGTTCTCTGTCAACATGATCCACACACTGCTTCAGTAATGTTGAGGTCTGGGCTCTGAGGAGGCCAATCCATGACTGATGGTGTTCTATTGTGTTTTTTTCTAGATATGCTTTTACTGCATTTTCTTGGAACTCAGACGTTTGGCATCATTGTTATTCTGAGAAATTAAGGCTTTTTTCCCCGTTTTTAATCTTGAAGAATTTCTTTTTTACAGCCACCCTTCCATTCAAGCCATTTCTTCAGCAAACAGGCTTAAGTCAATGGGAGATACATCACATTAAGGGTCAGATGCATCTCTTTGCTTGTCTTTGCTGGATCCCCCTCAAATTTCTTAAGGATATGTTTTAGATACTGTTCATCTGCTTTTGTTATCTTTTAGGTCAGCCATTTCTTCACATTGCACACCATGCAGAAATATGCAAGTTTTCAACTAAGAGCTCTTTTGTAGTTTCAAAAACAGCATTTTATCCCTGGTAATCTTAACATTTTGTGATTTTTGTGACGAGCTGCAAGTTAAAATGTGCCTGAAGAAGATTTGGTTCATTGCTAAGTTGTCTGTTCTGTGTAGACACAACACTGGTTTATTCCGTGACTTAGTTTCTTTTTTTAATGCTTCAGTGAGTTATAGGTCAGCGATTAGTGGCTTATGAGCTCAAGACCACTTTAAAAAAAAAGTAAAATAAAGTCTGGCTGCTTGGAAGTAGAATATAAATCGATTGTACTTTTACACAGTGTTGTATAAGTCAATCAACCTTCATTGGCAGCTCTTGAAAAAGCTTAAGCATGAGTAGCATGTGCCATCAACACAGTAAACAAACAGCTCTTTACTATAAAAAAGGCTCAGTTTTATCAGCATTTAATACAGCAACTACATTAACTACTACTGGTTTTAACTGTTAAACTTCAGTTTCACTTTATAAAAGGCACTCTTTGTCATATCCATTCATTTTTGCTTGTGTAAGAAAAAAAAAGGTTGAATATTTCTAATTTGCTTTGGGTGAACTGCTGAGTAAAGAAAGCGCCACAGCCTGCACGTGGCTACCTTTCATTTGCTTCAGGTAAGGCTTTTATGTTCATTTATCTGGTGCCAAGATGCTATCTATATCTGCGGGTCAGGTCAGGAGAGTGGAGTGGAATGGTAAATTACATACTACTGCTAAGCCAATGAAGGCTGGATGAAAATGAAATCAAGTGCAAAGGGTTAGCCCATTTAACACCTGGCCAACCAGTCGTGAGTGGGATGCCTTTGCACCGCTACCCTCCTCAAAGTCTTTAGATGTGCGCGTGGGTGTCGGTGCTTAGATGCGTATAAAATAGCTGTTTGTGTGTGTGAATGGATGGATTTGTGCGCTCTTATTACTCCTCCCTCAGACTAATGGAATGCGTACATGTGCGTTCTCATTACCCTTCTCCAAGGCTAATGAAGTATGTGTGTGCCAGCATGTGTAAGCGCGTGTGTTAAATTGAACTGCAGTTCTGCTCTGCTGTGTTCAGACTGTTTCATTAAATGATAAAGTTTACAGATGACTCCAGCGGGATCATTATTTAGTAGGCTCGCCATTCATTCCACAGCAGCCACCTCGATCTTTATAAATGACCTGCTGCAAAGAAAGACAGAGGTTATTTTGCACCGCAGGGTTAAAGACAGATAACTGTATTATTCTTTCAGGACACCACCAGAACCAGCATGTTTGCACAACCAATTTGCCCTGAAATCCAAGATCAGATTTACTTTTAAAAATTTCAGATAGTGAGATACTGCATTAAATAAACGCATTTTAAGAATTGGTCACATCTATTGTTGCTAACATACGTTAAAACAGTGACGTTAAAGTCACTCCATCTTCCACTTTTTAACTCACAAGTTCGGCTGGGAGGCATCAGGGACTCGAGGGGAAAAAAAGTAAAGGATACAGGCTTCGAAAGTCTTTCTGACCGTTTCCTCTGAAACCCGTCTCATCTCATTCTGTCTGTTAACCAGTCACTCTTATGTCACTTCCCTACTCTTAATATTGCCACAGTTTTCTCTAACCTCTTTTTCTAAAACCTTTTGCATCTTCCAATCTTTAAGTTAATAGCAAATTGT
>VURO01014119.1:6183-20653 GCA_015108175.1 Pelvicachromis taeniatus | reverse complement strand
AGTCTCACGCCACAAACATACATTCAAGATTTAGATTACCGTATATCTTCCATTAGTGGCCTGTCCTTTATTGACGCTCATTTCTAATAAACGGCTGGTTTGAAAACATGTCACGACAAATAGACGCCGGGCTCCAATAGTAGCCAGGCAACCTTCGACCCGGAAGTCCCTCCGCGCTGACTTCTTCTTCTTCTTCTTTGAAAATTTTATTGGCGGTTGGCAAACAACTGAATGGTGAATTACCACCACCAACTGGTATGGAGTGTGACTGGAATGTCGCTCAAAAAAAAAACAAAAAACCTCAAATCCCCTTCGCGCTGTCGTCGGTCCTCCCGCGTCTCATCACTCGGCCAGTTTCCAATCAGCCGTCATCTACGACCACTGGCATTTAAGCTGGATGCGCGGCGACCGTCGAAGTGGGATTATTAGACTGAACTGGAACTGTCGGCTAGCAAACCTGCTAACTGTGATATTCTGGTCTTTTACTTCCTCTCCTGGAGAGTCGGCGGAGAGAAGTTTCGGGGAGCACCACTCGTGCACTGGGCTACCACAGACAAGGAGACACTCGGGAGCAAAGGAGGAGCACAATTGGGAACTGCATTATTTGTGAACTGTTGGAATACGTTTTGGAGCACTGTAAGTAAAGGCACTGTCTTTTCACCTCAGTCTAAAAACCGCGCCTGGGTCCTCTTTCCCTCTCACTTCCGTGACAATTCCATCTGAGAAGGGAATAAGAGCCGGTCTCCAACAACCATCGGTCTCTTTTAAACGCCGGGCCGGCCAAATAATTTTTTGAATAAACGCCGGGGCTACTATTGGAAGATATACGGTATGTTTAATTTCGGGTTGCTGCTACGGTGCAAGAATCTCATGAGAAATGGAGATGCTTCAGATAGCAGCAAGGCTCATGGGAAGTGGCTCATTAACCTGGATCCCGACAAAGCCCTGCATGACGTCATGATGGCTGATAAGAGTCTAAAAAGCTGAAGTTGTTTTAAAGCATTACACCTGAGGCATCACTCTAAGTACCCGATATGTGTAATAACCTATGTTGCTTTCTTCTTAAAGCAAGTTCTTCATTTTAAAAAACACTTTAAGTGCAACTTGACAGACTTTTTGTGAAAACGCATCAACTTGATGTTACATTTGGCACAAATGAACTTTATGTTTTCATGTTTACAAGTGAAACTTATAAAATATGCATGAGGTATTCTGCTTTACAATCTCATAACATTTCCACTCAGTGGGGCGGATTCATTAAAACCTGACAGACACAACTGTACCAATGCACTCAAACAACCCATCAACCTCAGAGTGAACAGCATGAAGCCCGATGAATGGCATATTCAGCTGAGATAATCATCAACAGTGTGCACCAGAGCAAAGAGAGTGCTACTCTTACCTTTAAATTTGTGGACGTATTTAAAAACATGATTTTTTTTTTATACACGGTCACTGTAAAACATGTGTTTAAAGGCACCATTATGCAGTGGTTTGCCTCACGTCACTACACTCCACCTATCCTTATTACAAGAAACCAGTAGCAGAGCCCCAGTGACCTAATGGAAATGGCTCTGGCCTCCTTAGCCAGGGATTGTGGGGTCGAGTCCAATCTGGGGTGTGGACTTTTCTGGAAGAAAATGGGAATTCTGCGCTTTAGTACTCACCTCCCCATGCAATTTAAAACTGGCTGAAATTGATCACAATCTTCTGAAATATATGGTCGTCAACAGTATTCGGATAGGCTGTGGTGTTTGGATGATGCTCAGCAATAGCCCGAACTGTTGATACAAGTCAGCATGGATTCATGTTTTAATGTTGCTCAAGCCAAATTCTGAGCCTCCCATCCAAATATTGCAACAGAAATTGAGACTCATCAGATCAGGACACCAGGGCAATCTTCTATTGTCAGATATGACAATAGAAGATTGTGTGTCTATGCAAAGCATAGTCCAGGTTTGGACTGGACTATATTCAACATGTCAAATCATGTCAAGTTTCGAGGCTCCAGTGTTCTTACAATAAAAAGCACCTTGAGGTGACTTTTGTTGTGATTTGGTGCTACATAAATTTAATCAAATTGAATCGAAGTGTTTCATTCATCACCAAATTTGTAATTCCAAAATATAATGTCATTTGATATTGACTGTTTTCCATTATATAGTGGTAAACCAACTAGTATCAGTACAAACCCACATTTCATCTTTTGCATTATGTTTTGTCGCCCTTCACACTACGTCACAATACCTGCTTATGCTAATTTTTGATTGCACGTGGGACCGGTTCAACAAATAAAAGTATTTGATGAATGTATAACTCTGTCTTTACCCTTGTAAGCAATTCCTAATATTACACATAACCTGACAGCAAGTTTTCAAAGTAATAAAAAACTTGTAAGGTTATCAAAGTGGCTGACAAAACAAAAGCAATTTGGTATGCAGATGGGCACTTATTATATTCATGTCTTCAACTTCTGAATTCAGTCCCTCCATTTAAGACTAGAAATGAGGCCTATTTTGAGGCCACCACGCAGCATTAATGCCATTTATCAAGCTGTCAGAAATTACCATTTAACAAGGCGTCTAGCCTGCTTGAACTGTATCGTATGACCAGCCAATTAAATTAAAGTGCACAGGGTTGTCTGTCTACTGCTGGGTTTTCCAAGCCTTAACTGTGGCTTACACAGCTGTTTCTACCCTCTTCTTCATCAGATAGAAGGGGAGGGGCTCTCTCGAAGCAACACTGTCGGAGCTGTGACCAGACCATGAAGCAACTTTCTGCGTATCAATTCATCTTCGCTGACAGTGATGCAGTACACGCATGTACATTCACAGGTAGGCTCAATTTGGCAAGCTGCCGTGTGGGGCACTGTACTGTTGGTTGTTATTTCATTGCATGTTCTAGATTAATTGCATGCTAAAGAGGGGAAAAGTAATCATAAATATTGTGGAAAAATACTATTGCATAAGCTGTAATTAGAAAACCGCATTCCACACTGTTTTTAACATCACAGTTGAAAGAGTTTAAGAATGAGTGGCCACATTTCATTTTATTCCACGCTTTCTTCCTTTCTTAATTGAGAAAGGACACATAATAACATAAAAATATTTCCCAGCGCCGATCGCCAAGCTGCAAAGGCTACAGTGCGTTTTGGTGGCATGTTTCTGTGATACTGTTGTCTCCATATTTGTATCAATATATTCTGCTGTCCAGTTGTGTTCACAGATGTGCAACAGCACATATGTGAGTGCAAAAGGGCTCGAATAATTACTCAAGTGTGTTTATTACCCTCCTAGCTCTACAGCATGACTCATTTTTTACTTAGCAGAGAAGTAAGAGTCGCCAGACAGAACGCAACAGTCCCCTGTTTACTGGTTGTCATCAAGGACGCCAAGAGGATTTGATGCGGGACATTATGATATCTTAAAATAAAACTAGAAGAAGAAGCAGTAAAAAGGAGGAACAAACAGGAGATTAACTTTCATTAAGAAACATCCAGGAAATCCAAAGGTGGGTCAGCCCAGTGGACGGGAAACACCAACAGTCTGATCCGACTTCTTGGCGTACCCGTGGGGAGGCTGGGAGCATACATCATTTGGCCAGCCGCGGGGCAAACCCAGCTTGCCTCCATCACTTTTTCCACTTTGACAAATTGCCTGATTCCCTGCTGTCTTTGAATAGCTTGAGGGACTGCCTGCTTGTTTGTGCTGAAACTACATGGTTTAAAAATTAATGAGCGGGCGTTTCAAATTATTAGTGCTAATAAATGTTTACAACCACTGTAAATAATTGAACTTGAATTATACAAAAAAAAAAACCTGGAAATAAAAGTCATCTTCCACTCAAAAAGAAAAGAAAAGTGTTCTTAACATCTCTTGAATGTTTGAGCTTCTCTGCACACAACAATGTCTGTTCAGTGTGCAAAAAAACCCTTTAAGTGATACCTTTATGCTACTGAGAAAAAAAAAAGGACAAACGAATAAATACATTTAGTAAGGCAGAAAAATACAGATATTATTTGTAGTCAAGTGTTGGAGATAAACTCATCAATCTCTCCACCTGAGGGAAGGAACTGCTCCAAAATCTAGTGTTACATCAGGGAATACTTCTATTGATCGCCACATATGAGCATTGGGAACGAGCTGTGGTTGGGGTAGGTATTATCTTATTGGCTTCCCTTTGAGCTCTGCAGCTCATCAATATCGCAGTTTACGAGTGCCAGTAATATTCTGGGCAGCTTTAATGACCCACTGCAGGACCTTCAGGTCTTGGGCTATTTATATCCCATACTTTGCTTGTCTGGAAGGAGGAACATGACACAGGAATTCAGAATTCTGAGGTTTCCTTAATGAGTTCAGAGCATCCGTCACTGGGATGGAGATGCATGACGGTGACAGATTTTCTTTGACACTGGAGTAAAACTCTTCGCCTACTCCACCTCAGCTCCACTGATGTAAACAGAGGTGTCGTTGCCTCCTTTTTCCAAAAAAGAATGCGTCAAAGAATCCTTTCGGAATACACTGAACACTGATGTGTCCCTGATGCATCCATCAGAGTGTGCAGACTGAAGTGTCTTAAAAAGCACTGCATGTGTGTGTTTGTGTTTGACTGAGTGATTGGGCGAATGAGATGCATCCTAAAAAGTACTGTGGGTGCTCACATTGAGTAGGAAGATGCTATCAACCAGCCCATCTTAGTTTTCTTGGTGTTAGGTTGTCTTCTGAGGACTTAAATATTGCTGACCTTCAATCACTGTTTGTCTCAGTGTCACTAGGTCTTCTACTGATAGAAAGCTTGTCTGTGATCACCTACAATCTGAATCAGGATTTGCCATTTTTGGAGCTTTGGAAGTGATCATTACATGGAAAAGCTCAAGCTGCAATCAGACTGTGGACTTAAGAAAATGATGCCTATAAACAAAACATCAGGCTCAGCAAAGGCCATCCATGTATTGTTTCTACAAAAGCCCATAAATAGTGGGTAGACTATATCAACAATAGTTTGCATGACATCCACACACTGGCAAAACTATAGCTTTCTACTGTGGCACACCAGCCTGTTTTATTTGTAGTGACTATTCTTATTAGGCTGATGAAATACAGAGCAGCGGCATCTGTGCCCCTCACCCTCCATCCTCCATGCCTGCAAGGCCTGACAGGCCTGGGGCACAAAGCCACAGGCAAGGAACATGGGTGTAGGAGCATGTGAGGAGCGCCTCGGGGGTTCCTAGTTTTCTTCTGTCTGGAGCCCAGAATTTCCATGAAGGTTGGCAACATCAAGCTATGCTGATTTGAATTTGATGACAGACACTGGAAAGTTCTTCCTACAGTGAAAAGAAATTAAACATGAACTCAATCAGACAGTCAGGTTAGACTGAAGTCTAAATCAGAGAGCATGTAGCTGACAAACACTAGCAGCACGGTTACCAGCCAGTTAATGTAATATTACAGTAATGTCACTGTACTAGTTATTCACTCTGCTGTACCTGCTTCACAAACAGCAAACAATGACTACTTTAGACGCTTCCCCTGGAGAAGCATTGAAAGGGTATCACAGTAGAAGCGGTCTCGCTTGTCTATTTAAGTCTGTGTGAATACTTGCAGGTCAGGGATGAGTATGCAGGCTCATGAAAAGGGAGACTTCAGTAGTTTTCAGAGGGAGCACAACTTCAACTTTCAATCTAGTGTCAGAGGGCACACAGTGCTATGAGGCAGAGGGTTTATAAGTCGTCTTTTGTGGATGATTTGCCACCCTGCTCTCACATAAGCCTGTCGGCTCCTGGGAGAGGGAGCATCAAGGAAGACCAACAGCAGTGATTTCACACTGGAGGTTACAGGGCAATGTGAGCAGAAGTTCTGTTTTAAATGCATCACGACCACCAAGCTGAATATGCGGACATCCAGTTAATCGGCAGGAAAGTAGCATGACGTTTCATAATTATAAAACACAATGCATCTTTTTCGTTTCTACATTTTAATCTAAAAAAAACAACAGCAAAAAAACATGAACGCCACGAAATGTGAGGACTAACTTCCCGAATTAGGAACTGGAACGAGCACATGAACGCAGGGCGAGAAGCCTTAACAAAAGGCATGAAGCCACACTGCTCTAAGGGTGCTCCACCTTTAATAATTTGAATCTCATTGTTCAGCTTTATGCTTTGATAATGCAGAAAACGTGTCAAAGAAGAAAGCATGTCAAAAATAAATAAATAAAAGGAGACAATTCTTTTATTCAGTGGTTGGGTGTGCCACGGGCTTTTAAAGTTCTGGTGATGGAAACCTCTTCATTTCCAAGTAGTAAGTGTACAAGCAGCCAAGACAGGATCTCCATGCTTCCTGCTTTATTCCACACAAAATGACGACTGAGGATCACCGCCAGGAAATGTTTCGAGGACACATGAGACGAACCATTAGGCAAGAGCATTTGGATTCTGATCCATTTCTCTGGCCCCGTTCTCCCAGCCTGAGGTGCTTGAATCTCCAGCAGAGTGCTGTTGACATTGCTCATAGAAAAATCATGTGATCTGCTCTCCATTATGAGCGTCCCCTCAGCTTATTGTATAGTTAAAAGAGAGAAGTGCGTCGCCCCTTCATAGCCCTGCAGTCAGTTCCAGTGCATTCAACAGAGCGACTTCACCATCTCCCGTAAAAACTGTAGTATCAAATAAAGAAACCATGTGTTCCCTGCCATTTATAACCAGCCTTGTGTAAATATTGAAAATTAAAGTAAAAGTACCATTTGTGATGATTCATCCCGATAAATCGCGTCATGTCAATTTATTGGGACTGATGTAAAATCGGAGTTGAATGAGTTAGGATTTTCATGCATAAAATGACCCCAGCAAGATGTTATTCACGATCTGGAGTGCACTGTTCTTTTTTTTTTTTAATGCCGATATACTTATATGCAATTGAACAGAAATCAAAATCATAATTGCCTGTTCACCTTTGCCTCCAGGCAAAGTTTCCTGGGCTCCAACATTGTCTCCAACCTCACGTGGTCACAGAAACAGCCTAACCTGACTCACTTAACCAGAAGCAGCTGGCCTCAGCGGCTACCTGGAAGTCTGCTTAGCTTTACCTATCACTCAGTGATTACATGGCTATTAGTGCACCTCCCACCACCAAACCACACAGAGGACTTAATTCAAAAGCTGTCAGTGATTAATTACCAGTTGCCTATACTGAGGTGAGGATATCTGAGGGGATTGGCATGACTGTAACTGTATCAGGCCAGAGGGATTACACACTTGGTGAGCCAGAAAGGGAGACTGGAAACCAGCGTGGCCACAAAGAGTTGAAAAGGAGTGATTGGGTGGAGAACGTTGGGACTCATTTCAAATGTGTGTATTTTCGCTGTTGGTAAAGAAGTCAGATCAAGTCAGGAGATGACGAGGAAGAAAGAAAAACACTGCATGTGCTTATGATTTTATTTTGCAATCTAAAAGACAGAACATCCAGCTGATGTGGCCCCCTGCTGCCCTTCTGCACTTGACAAGCACTACTGGGTGTTTTGGGGGGAGGAACAAAGTCCCACACATTACAAGTAATATGTTCCTGTTTTCTCAAGAGTGCTTCAGCCAGTGTTTTGCTGCCAGGCTTTTTGAAGTGTTAACATCAAGAAATGCTGCAGAGTGGGGAAAGGGGGCTGCGCGAGGGTGGGGAACTAGGCGTATGGGTGAGTAAACAGGAGAAAGCGCAAACCACCAGTGCTTGCTGACGGCACATTTTATTACGGTCCCATTAAACAACAGGCCCTGTTTGGAATGCAGATCCCATGGGAGGCGAAGGTACACGCACATCAAAAAAAAAAGAAGAAGGAAAACAGCCCGCAAATGCTGAAACAATTATTATAAAGGAACTCACTTCACTGTGTAGAGCACAGTGTGGGTGCGACTGGAGACATTCTCACATCATGATGGTTTCACAGGTTTGATGTACTCCCTAATCGTAATGGAAGGTGTAAAATAGGTTTTCAGACAATGTGAGGCTCAGGATAACTTACTGTTGTTCAATGTGAATAATCTGGCTCTGCAGTTTCTTTGCTGGGCTCACCACCACACACTAAACTCACACTAAAACTCAATCCATATGTTTTAATTCACGGTGTACCTTCTTGTCAAAACCTGGCACTCATATCACACACACACACACACACACACACACACACACACACACACACACACACACACTTACTCTGTCTGCTGGCTGTTTTCTCAGACATCCCTGGGCTATTTGGAGATCTGGTAAGCTCACTTTTTTACCACTCTACACTCCAAATATATTTTTTTCACTATTCTTCATTCATGATCAACCTGAAACTTTTATTCTTGTAACTTTGTCTTCCCTCTCGTTTTCATGTCTCTAATGTAATTTTCTGTCTCCTTAATGGTGTGAAAAAGCTCGCCCCCCTCCTCACTGGGTAAGTGAAAAAAACCATAGGAGACTGTGGTAGTTTCAATTTCTGTGTCTTACTGAGTTATCAATCTATCCTGTAGTCTATGCTAGGTTAGCTAGCTGTGGGTTTAGTTTATCACTAAAACTATGGCACGTTATGAGTTTTCCATCTGGATCATTTAATAGCACATGCTAAACCCACCTGTTTTTTTCCTCTAGACACAGATACTGTCCTCATCTGATGGCTTGATCGAGGTGTCTTAGCTCGCTGCTTTGTCATCTAAGACAAAATAGTGATTTTTCACAGGGAGCAAATGTGTCTACACGTGATGTAGTGGGAGGTGGATGGATTATTAATATTAAATTTCATGCCATTCAATCCAAGAAGTGCTAACACGCTGGTTGAGGAAGGGGAAAAGTCTAGCAATCAGCAGGAGTCATCCTCTGTGGGCCATAAATGTCATAGCGAAACGTCCTTCTGGTTGACATATTTCAGCCCGCACCAAAGTGATGGACCGACTGACAAGCTCTGCCATCCCAGGAGACACATCTCTAGCTCGACTACAGACTGTGCCAGTTTGCAGAGGAAAGTTAGCCCGAGTCAAAATGGTGTTTGTCCCTCAGAAAGTAATAACCGAGTAATAACACAAAGTGATACCCCCCCTCGATGCTAAGATGACAAACAGCACCAGCAAACCCATCTCTTTTTTTCCCGCCAGGAGTGACATCAGCATGAATAAAACACAGTAGAAGTTCACAGCCGACTTTCTCAGATTAAGACAGCAAAAAACTTCCCATGATTCAGGAACAACCTATAAAATATCCCCAAGCTATGGACCATTGCTCTGTCTGTGTAACCACTCCATCTTCTTTGACAGCAATAAAGTGAAGACTGTGAAAAGCACATTACGGTCCTCCCCTCAAAGAGAGAGAGAGGGAGGAAAAAAAAAAAAGATCTCATCTAAGCCACAGGCTGTCTCCTATACAGAGGAGAGGGTAGATATTGAGTGAGCCCATTCAGAATTCATAGAGTATAAAGTTATTTGCCTGGAAAGAGCTCGCTCCAAAGCACTAACAAAGTATTACTGAAAGTTGCGTGCGTAATACACTTACACTGCGTGAGCGTTTGGATTTTGAAACTACGCTGCAGATTCTTCAAAGTACTCTGATGATATATGTGTTTTGTATGAAATCATAGTTCAAGAAATAAATGGTGGGTGGGGAGAGGGGGGAATAAGAGACCACGACTAGCTGCCAGCTTCCAGGATCAAGCTCGGTGCCGTCTTGGTTTTTAGCGTCGTCTCGCTTCATTTGATGTGAAATGTTTGCATTGTTTTATTCTCTGCCCCTTTATAAAAATGTGGAGGGAGAAAATAAATAGCAAACATATGACAGGGATTGAGAACAGAGAGCCGCCTGATTGCGAGTGTCTCATTATGGTTAATACTCGCAGTACTTCTGGCTCATTAATTCAGGCATGCCCACTCTGAAGATGAGACATTTGCAGTTGATGGAGCACTTGTGAAAACTGAAGATTAAGGATCTTTCATTTGGGATTATCACTCGTTCTAGTCTTGTTTCTTCTTGTGCCCGTGTCTGATTATGGTATATAAACATATTTTTTATTGCGTTGCTGTTCATATTTGGCAGGGTGAAGCAAAAGGAAAAAGAAGAGCGGTCAGGGGTTAAGGGTCAACAACAAAGCACTTTCTTTGGTTGGGATTCAACACCTTAATTTCAGATCTGCAGTGCAGATGTTTGCCAATACCCGAGAATTTTCCATGAAACCTTCCAAGCACCACTATGCACTGTGACTTTTTCCGGAAAGGTCACCTACAGTATGTTCACACTTACTGTGTAACATTCCCAGCTGGAGTTGACTGAGGCTGATCCCCTCTTCATCAAACTTTAAAAAGTTGTGAAAACATGTCAGCGTCCCGCAGCATGCCGTCTACCTAGTGGTTCAGCAGTGTGCCAGGAAGGAGCGCAAAGGTTCACGTGCGGTTCACTGAGAGCACGGAAATGTTACTAGAGTGCTTTGTAGTAACATGCTATTAGACAGGATATACAGTGTACCTCATTCAGACATCAAGCAGCAATTCATCCCATCTGTCGGATAACCATTAAGGAGCCGGGATGCTTGCTGGTGACCTTTTGAAGGCATTACTCGAGGTGCTCATATTGATATTTGGCACATGGATGAAAAAGCGCGTAAAGCTAATTAAGAAAAGCCTTAAGAAATCCACAGGATGTTACTTACTCTACAATGTCAGCACTTTCAGGCGCTGAGAAAACACAGCCTTGTTTTCAGGTTTGTGACGAAGCAGTTTTCAGATGATGGATGGACTTTAACTGGGTCATTTAGCCTTAAATGAATAGTCTGTCAACTTTTGGACAAAGACTGAATCCTTCACTTTACCTGAGACTCAATTTAAACAGATACACATTTTATTTATCACCGACAGTATACCTTGAAGTATATAGCCCTTACCAGCCACCCTGTTACCTTTGTAAATGACTGGACATTATTTTAGCTGATTAGAAAAACAGAACTGAGGTCAGAGTTATTTTATGAATGTGGGCTTAACAAACAGACTTTTAGCTTTAATTCAGTGGCCTCAACAAAAACGTTGCATTAACTATTACAAAATAGACACCGTCCCTCATTTTCAGGGACTCATAAGTTATATTAAGGGCAGGTGTGAGAGATTTTTCTTAATGTCTTTATTGTGATCGTTTTCAACCTCTCAAAGTCCCCGATGCCCACCAGAGTCTGTTTGTAACTGTAACTTGGTAAACAGCTAAAATAAGGAGAAATGAGTCAATTGCCAAACATACATCCACCTAACTCTATACAAAAGGGAAACCTAATGAACTCATTGATTTCTTTGAGCTGCACTGCCATCTGGATTTCACTTTATCTGCTGATGTTGTGTCTGTTTTCTTTCAGTGCATTCTGAAAAGGCCAACACGCTTCTTTTAAAAAAATTCTATCTTTTTTTACTGCATTGAAACTGGAAGCTGTCAATCACACATTCAAGAGCAGAACTGGCTGTTTTTATTTTTTAATTCTCTTTATTAAAATATATTTTTCCTGAAGGCTAAACTACACTGATGCACAATAGTGGCTTGGCAAACATTTTGAAGTAAACCATAGACCCACAAGTTCAAATCCAGAACACCCCCCCCCACACACACACAGACGCGCGCGCGCGCGAGGTACTGGCAACCCAACCTCGGCTCAGTCCTAAAATGACCAGAATACTGAGCTACACTGGAGGAATAAATGTTTCCATCTACTGGTTAGAAATGTGAATTTCAGCCTCTCCCGCTTCTCCTCCATGTGAACAAGGGAGCAGGCATCATCACAAGTCGGACAATCTCTCAGCACCTCTATGTATAGACGGCAGTTAAATGCCTTTCTTTCTGTTAGGTGCAATGAGCGCTCAGCTGTCCGCATCCTTCACAGGAGACCTCTCCTGAACTATCAGCACTGTCAAGTGTCATCTGATTTAATGAAATCAACTACAAACAAATAAACAAACAAAAAATCTGTCCGAGAAACGCTTCCATTCATTCTCACACCAGCCTGTGCTCGGAGTCAAATGCGCTTTAAAAACCAGCGCCTCACACTCCCACATGCAACCCCGCGCCCGCACCGCACTGAAAAAGTAGTTTCCTTTACCTGGAGGGCAGTTGCATTCAGGTGATGTTTGCCTGGCGGTCCGAATCTTGACGAAATTCTCATAGGAGCGCTGAAAGGTGAAAGAAAAGCATCAGTTTTCATTCATTCGCCCTTTGAGTGAACCAGAGTCCATTTACGCGCAACTCAAGGGCTCAAACACAACAAAGTGCCGGAGAGCCGAGCGCAGAACCCAATCTTACCTGAGAGAGCAGCTCGTCCACTCTTTCCTGTATCAGTGAATTGAAATCCTCCACGGAGTAGCCGAGGGCAGGGGTGAAGGTGTGCTCGCCTTTGGCACTCTCCAAATCCACAACTCGGTTCTTGATGTCAGCTCCGCTAATACTGAGGAAAATGCAGAAGGCAAAGGACGCCACGGAGCATAAAGAGGAGACGACGTTCAGCGCAGTCGTGCGGCAGTCGTGTCGCTTCTGCCGGGGCGACACTTCTTTCTCCATTTTTTCCACGCACTTAGATGCTCCTCTCGCCACCGCGTTCTCCATTTAACTAACGACTCCAAGCGCTGCTGAAAGCAAACCGCATCTGGCGCAGAGTCACGAATTTATGGCACTCTGCTCTGTGTGAGTGAGTGAGCGTGCGTGTGTGCGCCTGCAACGCTGCGTTTACGTACGGTGACTTTGTGGTGACAGCGACAGATGGATGAGTGGAGCACCGCTCAAGCTCCAGCCGAGGGAAGTCAACCTGCGTGACGGCGTGCTGCTGCTCCTGCAAACTTGTTGCACGGATCTTTGCAAAGTGGTCTGCAGAAGAAACCGCTCTTATGCACTCAACAGTAGAGAGGGAAAGCGTGGAAGCGGGAGGCAGTGCGCACGCAGAGGACACAGCAAAAGACTGAAGCCTTTCCGTGGCGCAGGCATGCTCCCCCCCTCACGAAGGTAACAACACGCCTCCAAACGTGTTCCCACTGATTAACATAATTTATTGGCCCACTCCTTTTGGGCTCTTTCGGCCCAGTGGGCTACAGTTCCTATTAGCTTGTTGATAAGAAGTGATGAACAGTAAGAACAGGGACACATTTAGCCACATTTTTAATTCATTTGGAACTTTTTGAAAAAATGATTACTTGACTTAAACGAACAGTGTGTCAGATTCGGCGGCCTCACCCTCCACCTCCAAGCCGGTTAAAGTACCTCTGGTGGACACTACAAACTCAAAATGTCCACTCTGGCCCAACACTGCAAATTGTGGGTGGAAGAGGACCCACTCCCTATATAAATATGAAAGGCACATTCTAAAATAAGAGAAAATGACACTTTGGGGTGATTATACACTAGTAAAAACATAATTATGTATGCCTCACAAATCCTTCACAATGGACCTTCAAACCGGCAATGCACATGGTTTTTACTTTTTCCAGAGGAGAATGCTTTTCTGACTTAGATGAAGAAAGCAAAGTGCCATTCATTGCATAACCAAATGAATACATGGTCACAGGTTATTCTAACAGCATTGTTTTTTGATTTTGTGACATTCCCAACATTACACATTTATATAAAAAAAACACTCAGCAAAACTTTGATTTACATTTGTTTAATGAACAGGAGAGGAAACACTTGTGAGCACATTTTTGGTTTGGACCATTTGTGGGCTTCAACAGAACAGACGGACAAACAGCAGTCGCTGCACGATGAACATCTGTGTGATGACTGAGGTCTGCTCAGGACTGAACTATGTTTGGGATAAATGCTGCATTTGGCTCTAAGACAATGTTACATAAATAATCAATGTGAACGGGGGCGACAGAACAATAAAAATATACAGTAGCTCAATGCACTGATTTCTGCATTTAGCTATCGGATGCAAGTAACTGACCCACAAAACTGGTATTTGTATCAAATATTCATACGGCTCATAAGAAAACACGAGCAGCATTAAAGGTTTTAAAAATGAAATATCTACATTGCAGATGGTTTCAGACTTCCTCACCACCCCTGTGCACTTGTATTTCAAGTTTAATGACTGTGCTAAAAAAAAAATACATCAAAGTAACAGATGGATTTCACTAACTGCTTTACTGCTTCCTATTTTTCCTTTGATTTCATGGTAACATCATTGTCATAAATCTTTTTTTTTAAACCACAATAAATGAATAAAAAAGAAACCCCAGCCTATCCATAAACACACCCCTGTCAGACTGTGCTTGGTTAGAAGGTCACAATAACAAAAATCATAGAACTTAGCCCAGGGGTCAACAACAAGGTGCCCGCGGGCACCAGGTAGCCCGCAAGGGCCATATGAGTAGCCCGCAGGCCTGTTCTATTGATGCAACTTACCAGTAAGCTGCATCTATTTTTATTTTTTGTTGCTATTTTTTTAAATTATTTTGTTTTTTTTTTTTTTTTATTTGTTATTTTTTTTTTTTAAAGTT
>VURO01014116.1:23779-36648 GCA_015108175.1 Pelvicachromis taeniatus | reverse complement strand
ATATATATTCAGTTTACAGGTCCATCATAAAGAAGCATTTCTCCATTTACAATCACGCAACAAGTGCCCACGAATCACTTTTCATGCAGTCTCAGTAGAACTATTAAACAGCTATATATACAACCCGGATAGTGTGTCATGTGGTTTCAGTTTCTGCCCACTGGGGAGTTAAAAACATGTGAGTCTGTGTGTATGTGTGTGCATGCATACATGCACACATGCATGCATGGGAATGTATGTGACTGCCAGGATGTCAAGTAGTCTCCAGAGAGCTGATTGTGAGGATTTGTTATTTCTGAGCTGATCAGTCATTTTTGGATGGAGCAAAAAAGGTCCGGTGGCATGCTGGTGGTGACGCAGTGAGGTCAGGGTTGCAGAAGGAGAGGGGAGGCCACATAGGTATGAGGATAGGGGTACATAGTTGAGATTCAAGTATTAAGTTTCCTAACCTCTGCAGTGAAATGCATTGCGATGAGCTCTGGCCTAATTATAGAGGAGTAGAGTCTGGGGGAGGGGGATGTCTGGCAGAGGGGTTAAGAGTCACGCTGCAAAGGGTTGAAAACGGGTGAATGTCAAATTGGAGGGCAGACACGGTGTCGTGCCAGCAGAACAAAGGCAGGCAGCTATTTTATGTCAAATCATTTTAATAATAACCAATAGTGGTGGTGCCATATACTGGACATATATGAGCAGAACAGGGCACAGTTTACATTCTGTAAAACAGCATTTCCTGTTTGAGACGTGAGCATCCTATGACAAAAATAGAGACAACACCACAAGCGCTGACCATTCATAAAACACACAAAAAATCCTTTTATATACAGAGGACGGGTGCCCACATATTTCTCTGATATACAACATAGTATTTTCATCTATTTCATTCAACATCTGATACACTGAAGCAGCATTCACACAAGTGTAAAACACAGGTAATAAAATAAATAGTAACACATAAAGTATTAAGTTTTAAAAAGCTTAATTGAATTTCCTGCTTGCTCTATTCAGATAACATGTACATCATATGATTACTAGCACTACCAACACAAAGCATTTGCTTCTGTTTAATGTTGATATATGTCAAGTTAAGCGTCATATAAGTATAAATAATAATAATAATAATAATAATAATAATAAGCAGCCTGATTCAAAGGTTTTTACTTATTTAGTTATAATCCGAACAGAAAAGAGTCCAAATTTGGGTTTTCTATTTTGTGTCACGTTCTTCCAAGAACAGCAAGTGGAGATTAAAAAGTCAGTTGACATTAGTAAGCATGAGAACTGATTGAGTGTTTGGGTCAGCAAAACATTTCCTCCTTATCTTAACTTATTATTATAACAATGAAGGTCATGTAAACATTCTAACTTGTGTCATGATCCTACACTCTGTCTAACCTAACTGTGCCATCATCAAACTTAAACTATGGTGTAATGTAATGAATTCTTCAAAGGCACAGTTAAATATTGTAATTTTGCCAATAGTCACATCAGAAAACATTAGTATGAGAAGAGTTTCTTCAGGGCATGGACTACACTCTTTATTCTAATTTAACTGTTTTTAGCAAGAGATGAGTCTGCTTTCATACAAAGCAGACTATAAAAAGTTTCAAACCAGAAAAAAAAGTCTTTGCAGTTAAAAAGAAAAACATCTACACTACTTATCCCCGTGTAAAGCTTGGGTTTATATGTTTGTACAGCTATAGGCAAACTAACAAACCTATTTGTGACGCAGGTTTGAGTAAACACCAAAAGAGTCAGCACTAGCCCCGTCAGTCATTCTTTTTTATGCTAAAATTAACAAAAGCACGTCATTGCAAAATCTACCTCTGTAGGCCATGCTGTATTGTGTATGTGTTGTTGACTCCCTTTCAAATTTAAGACCAAGTTAGTGTGGCTTCTCTGGCAAATCCAATGCCAAGAGCAAGCTCGACATCACAGCTGTCAGAAATTAATTTTTCCTTCCTCCTAAACAAAGACATCGTGAATACTGTGTGCAGCATTGGAGGGCTAGGTGTCGCTGTTCTTGTGTGGAAAGCATTTCTGCCATGGGCTGAAAGGAAGAGCGAGAATGATGAAAAGGACGCCTCCGAAAATAAGAATGGCTCCCGCTGAGCCAACGCAGGCCACAGACCAGGACAGCTCATGGTGTAAAGGTATGGAGTGGTCACTGGACAGTAAGGCCAGTACTGACTGGTGGAATATGAGGACAGCGAGTAGGACCAGTACACCTGCATGAGAAGATAAAAAGTAATAGAGGGGGTGAGAGGGTCCAACATTTGAAAGTTCAATCAGCAGTTACAATCCTTCAAATACTCATGAAAAGATTGTCCTATGGCACCACTAACAGAAAAGTCAGGTCCCACCTGATAGGATGAAGCAGAAGGAGGCTGGCTTAAGAAAGAATTGCACTCCTTTGCTGAGCGACATGGCAATGCATATGGAGCCCATCACCATCATGGTCAGACTCAAAAGGGCCAAGACAGCTGCTGCTAGATTCAGACCTATGAGGGAGAGCAGCGAGAAATAACAAAATATAAAGTGCAGATGTTCAGAAGTGCATGCAGAAAGAAATCTGCAGCACAAAAGATGGAACAATTATTGTGAGGTGTGGAAACAGGATATGTTACACCACATCAGACAAGTTCGATTCCTCTGGGATTCTGGTTAAATCTGGATTTGTGTTAAAGTGCAAAAATGATGTCATCTGTGCTGCTTTCTGTACTGGCTCTGCTTAAAACAGATTTTCCTGGCATTCCAAACCCGAACAGGTGCGACCCCCAAAAAAAGCCAGTGCCAATTCCACTGTTTTGTGTTGTTTTTTCATTCTCTAGCATGTAGATATTATTTCATTAATGAAAGCATTGCAGATAACAGGATGGTTGTAGTTGTGGTAGGAAAAATTCACCAAAAATGAAGAGAGATGAAAGAACTAGAAAAACAACAGTTTTGCTTTGTCCAACTTCACTATACATATTTTTAGCCATTCTGGCAGGAAAGCTGCAGACATGGCTGTGAAGGCCTTTCAGATGCTTTGAAGCAACCATGTCCTTAGGTCAGAGTAACGAGTAACATCACAAACTAACCACCTCATATTATCAGTTTTTATTCTCTTTTTAACAAATAAATAAAGTCATATAAATATGTAACTCTACATACTTGTGAGAAATTTCAAACTGAATTTCTGTTATTACTGTGGCCCGTTTTCAGTATTTTTATAGACCACCAGGGGCCCCCCCGGCCAAAACTTGTTGGAAATGTTGCTTTGAAAATTTGCCACAAAGTTAGTATAGACTGTAAACACAGTACAAGATAGATATGCTACCTTCCCGGTCTGAAAAGTGACGCTAACTCAGAAGTTAAAATGAACTTTTCTTTAATAACCAGCAGGGGGCGACTCTTCTGGATGCAAGATGATTTGTGGTTGTGCTTACGGGAAAATGACCCTCAGTTTTCTTTCCTATTTGACCTCTGTGAACAATTTACTGACACATTTATGGGCTCACCCTCTTGTTTCGGGTCATACTGAGTAAAAAACAAAGTAAAATTTGTAAATTATGGTCACTGTTAAAGTCAGGAAGGGATATGTTCATTGGCTAATGACTTGATGATGATTGAGAAGTGGTATACCCTTACTTATTTTTCACAGGACCATGAAAACTTTCTTTTTCACATAACTGTGTATATCTGTTGGTGTGATTATATCCAAGTCTACAATGCAGCCACTGACGGCAAATCTTTCCCACAGCTCATATGTCAAATCCCACAGTCTTTTTAAATGTATCAGCAAGCAAGTTTTCAAAACAGCCCCAGCTCACAACTTACGACCAAAAGATAAAAATGACTGATGTTTGCTGTGATGTAAGTAGCCTATTAATTCTCATCCAGCTTATCTCCAAACTACACTGAAACCAGTGGCTCCCTGGGCAGCACAGCAAACACATTAATCAGTCTGATAGCTTATGGCTTGCTTTGGAAAAGGGGTGGCAGTGGAAGTTAATGGTCTAAAACATGCAAAAACCACCAGTGCGGTCCTGTGAGCACCGCAGTGAGCATCTTTATTGAAAGAAGAAGCTGCTGGTGTAAATGCTAATGTGTGTGTGCAAGGGAAGGTGTAACATCTCACTCTTCTTAGTTGTCTTCTTGAATATGACTGCATTCTCCCCAGAGGTGAAGAATTTGAAGTAAGTACAGTTGGATTCTGTGGGCATAAAGAAGAGATCAGACAAAGAAACACACACGCACCCACACGCTCGCACACGCACGTACACACTCACTCTCCTGTGGACGACTTCTTGTCTTCTCTGATGTGCCTCCTATGCGTCCATGCACTCTGTCCTTCCAGGCATCATTCCTATTTATATCGAGCATTAGCTGGAATACCCAGAGACACACACCTCTTCGCACACAAACACACACGCGCGCGCACACTCCAGCACTGCACATATGGTGCCGCCAAAGAGGGTGAGAGACAGCAAAACACTAAGGGTGGATGGCAGAGGGGAGAAATAGTGGTAGACAGAGAGAAGGGGCAGATGGAGGCTAATGAAGGGACATGGCTACAGAAGACGGGAAGAGGATGTACCGGGTGAAAAAGAAGGAGGAAGACGCTAGAAGTATGGATACAGGCTCAGAGGATGAGAGCGGTGAAAAGGAGGAGTGAGTTGCTGGCAGATGGAGGGGTGGTGAGTGAAGGGAAAGAGAGAGGGTAGCCGCAGATGGAGAAGGAGGTGAGATGAGCGAGCAGGAGATGTCAAGAGGGGGAGGAAACACAGGGGGGTTAGTTAATACTGCATTAGTTATACACTCTCACTCGGTCCCTGTCTATCCCCCTAGCTCGTTTCCCCTTCTCTATATTTAGACAAAAACTGTGAAGTAGTCAGATTCCATTTGGCTTCACAAGTGCATAGTGATGACTTTCACCCACTGAAAATTATGTGCTCCAAGATGACCACACGCATGTGCACACACACACACACACACACACACAAACACACACATATTCTGACATCGTTTTTCACCACACAAATATAGCTGTGGCTGAGCGCATTTGCAAACACTTTTTAATGAAGCAGACCTTCCATTTGTCAACCATACTGATTTTGTAACACATTATGCTATCACAGTCAACTGGTTTTGCTCTCACTACCCCTGCTGAGACTGTAATTATTGAGCCGTCATGTTTCTCTTCAGCAGGCAGCGAAGACGGATAGCTGGTCTCTGGATGACAGACACGGCATCGTCAGGCCGCACTTTGAGTGGGACGGGAGCCAGAGGCATGTAAACAGAGATGTGAAATGGGGAACCATAGATGGCAAAAACATTTGTTTTCCTGCAAACATGATGAGCCCACGGCCATCTGTGACAGGCGGCGTGGGCCAACAGTGTTAGGACGTGTGATGAAGATTGTCAGAAGCATACTGGATTCTCTCAAACACCAACAGAGCATCTTGGAATCATATCTGCCAGCTCAAAGCAGTTAAAGATGCAAGAAAGATAAATTAGCAAAGGATAGATAAATTATCCTTGAAAACTGGATCATTCAAAGTGATGACAGCATGTTAAGTCATATATGTGAACCACTTGTGTCTCTGAAATTTAAAGAGACTTTGTGGTTTCTTCAAAGCGCTGCTGGAGTCTGGCAGAATCCATGAGACATGGAGTGATTCCAGGAGCAAGTCTTTCTCCTCCAGTACCTGCCTCTTTCCATCTCCAGACTCGCTTTTTGAGACAGAAATAGGTCATTGTGCAAATAATCGGCGCACTCTGGAGAACAAAACCATGGTCAAGATGTATAAAGTGCTTTTAGAAAGAACCTGTCACTACTCTAAACATGGATGTCCATCAGCACAATAAACCTCTGGTTTGCCCCTTTATCACCTGTCTGCACTCTTGGTAAAACAGGAGATGACATGATGCTTAGTCAGGAGAAAATATTAATATTAATAATGCCCTGTTACACAGATCATGTCATGACTGCCAACAAATATGCTTTATATTGTACCTGCATGCTGCTGTGTGTTGGTACAGTATGATCCAAACTGATAAAGCACCACTGTATTTATGCACTTGAATGCATTTTCACGCTTTATACTTTTTAATGATTCAATTTGCACATTATCTATAGAATGACCTAGATACATACTGTATCTATGCAAGTGGCTTCAGATACCCAACTCTCATTATTCCTTTGCAAATCCACACAAGTTTACATACGCACAAGGAATACATTTATTTTTAAATCTATATCAAAACTCATAAATATGTTGCTCAGAAATATAAAGACTGTACGGGTTGGATGCAAATGACTTTGTTAAACAAAGTGCCAACGGAGCTTTTTTCAGCCTCTTATGGGTTCAGATACAAAGACCTACAAATGTATTCCCAGGGGGCACACATTATATCAGCTATGACAGCGCACTCTTATTTTACAGCATTTGTCATGGCACAGAAAACCTGCAGTGATTAAGGGTGATGTCAGCATCTTCTTTCCACAAACAGTTTCTGACCCCTTACTGTTAATCCACTTTGATACTGATACACATACTGTAACATGATGGCAGCTTCAATTCAGACTTGCAAGGAAAGCAGACAGGGAGTTAAAAACAAAATAGTCCCTCCAGAAACCTCACCAGCTCATCTTGTGCAGATCACAGGATAAACAAGTTCACACAAACCTGCACACACACACACACACACACACACACACACACACACACACACACACACACACACACACACACACACACACACACACACACACACACACACACACACACCACTCTGAGGTCTCACCTCCAGGTAGATCAGCAGGACCACAGCTTGTCCTCTCTGGGTCTATGTCATCCACCCATAGGGTGCGGATGCAGCCCTTCCAAAGGCCGTAATGGGCCATCTGGCAGGTCTGGTTGCCGCTGAAATTCTTTGGTTGGGCCAGCTCCACCCAAAACTCTGTCCCCATGCCCAGCACTGTCAGGGTCACACCAACGATAGACACAAAAAAAGCCAGCTTGATCTTTCCCTCCTGGCTGTCACTCATCTTGTGGATCCGCCTCTGTCCTCTACCACCTTTCATTCCAGCCAAACCTCCACTCTGTCCTGCCACCCCTGTGCGACCCTCCTCATCCTGTTGTACAAAGAAGTTGGACCACATACTGATCTAAAGTGTCCAGAACCAAGGAAGTACACGGGATGGGACGGGACACCTCAAATGAAGATTAGAGGACCAGATAATAGATTAAAAGTTTTTTAATTAGAATCAAATAATGAGAAGTTTTAGGTTCGGAAGGTGAAAGTTTGTAAGAGAGCTATCAGCTGTCCTGTGATGAACGGGTAAATTGAGCAAAAGCAGTGAGAAGATCAAGTAAAAATAAATGGGCTGGACATAAGAGATATGAATAGAATTACAGTGGAGAGGGGGGCAGATGAAGTAAGGTAATGACAAAATGGGATAGATGGAGGCAAGGACCAGGAGAGCCTGTCTGTCTGTTTTCTGTCCAGTCCTCTGAAAAAGAGAGATGAAACAGAAAGATGAAAGAGCAGCCAGCATATGCTTCACCAGAGCAAAATCCTTTCATCACCAGCGTAATATTTAATTTCCAACAGCTTTATCAGCATCTACAGTATTCCCTCCCTAAAAGCCATATGACGTGCTCTCAGGCAACAATAGATAAGCCATATGGCATTTCCCTGAAAGGCAGATTTTGCTGGAGATGTAGAAACAATTGGACTGGAAGAGCTACTGTAGTGGGTTTGTGCAAGGTCAAGGTGAAAGATAACGCCGCAGTGTCACACCAGACCACCCAGCTTCCAGTTTCCCAGATGAGTTGACAGCCCATCGTCTCTCTGAGCAGGTACACTATCTCTGGCTTAGACACAGATCCCCTTTGATCTGAGGGGATAATGGGTTGCCACAAATACCTCTCAGCCTGCATTACTTATACCGGGAACACTGGGAATATGTAGCAGCGGCTGTGCACGTGCACATGTGTGCTTCAGCGCGTATCTGACACATGCACGAATTTGGTCCCAGCTTACAAATACTTTTAACTGTGAGTTTGGAGCGATTTAAACAAAGTGAGTGACAGGGCACAACGGTGTCGATGGTCTGCACGAGAGGTGATAATTCAATCCTGAACCCTCTGACAGAGAGAGGGGGCTATGGTAATTAACTCTGCTGTGAGGTCCAACAGGTCACAGAGTGGAGGCGAGAGGCCTGGCCAGTTAGGAAAGCAGCACCAGCAGGCCACACACAGTTGGCGGATCACCTAATTCAGAGCTTTGCGCTGACAGCATCAGAGGTTTTATATAGGCAACATGTGCAAAGTCTCACCGCAATGCCTTTGTCTTTGATATTTTGTAGTATATGAAGATACAAAATGTGAAAGCACACAATAATAAACATGTAACGAAAAAAATGTCATTGTCATTTAGTTATGCTGCATGTCGTCTTCCCCGCAATAATCACAATAATAACAAATTAAATAAGAGCAGACAGCATTTACACAGAGCATGAGAAGATTATGTCACTATCCTGTGGTTGTGCAATTTTGATAAACTATAATATCAGCTTATCAACAAGCACTAAGTGACAGCTGGGGTAAAAATCATTTTATAGCTAACAAAAGGCAGATACATGCATGTCACTAATGAACCAAAGGTATGGAATAGCAACCGTGCATTAAAATAACCCTCCAACATTAACTGTAATAAAGAACATCAATACTGCAGCTGCTGACAGCCAAATTAGTGGTCATAGAATTACAAACCTTGATCACATTACATTCATATTAACCACAGTGTGATGAGACGGCTCAGAGGAGCCAAGCTGCTCTCAGGGTGGGTGACACAAACAAGTGCTTACTTTGCAATGAAGGATTATCCTTAGCAGGGTATATAGAGCATGTACAGAAATATATATCTTATAATGCAATGAAAACTTTGGCGCACTAGCCTAAATTCTAAAGCGGCTGAGCAGAGAATCTAACTTCATGCTGCATTTTCTGTCGTGAAAATTAGAAATTCTCTCTACCGTTTGACCAGTGACAGCCACCGCCACCTGTGTGACACGTGGGCGCAAGAAAGCAACAGCTGGCTAATGCACTTGATTGAAAAGAAGAATAATTCTGACCTGTGTCGTGTGTGTTGTTCAGTTCGAGAGGAAGAGAAGCATGAAACTTAATAGAGGGGGGAGAGCAGTGATGTGAGAGTGAGTGTGAGAGAGAGTGAGCGAGAGAGAGGAAAGGGGTGGGAGAGAGGAACGTAAGAGTTATGGAAAGTGAGTGTAAAGGAGTGGAGGTGGGGGATGTGAAGGGGGTTGGAGTCTGGTTGGTTAACACTGTCGCCGATTAAATGTGTGTGCGTCCGTCTGTGTGTGTGTGGGTGGCTGTGTGTCTGGTGTTTGGCCCCCAGACTGTGCTTACACCTCACATTTAATCTCACCAGCATCCAGCTCATGCTCCATACATGTTTCAAATTTTAAATCAGCAAGGAAAGGTGCTGCAGGGTGGTCCGCTCACATGACAACAAGCCTGCCAGTATGATAAAAAACATGTCTGTATCTGCAACAGCCTTCCTGTGTGTGTGTGTGTGTGTGTGTGTGTGTGTGTGTGTGTGTGTGTGTGTGTGTGTGTGTGTGTGTGTGTGTGTGTGTGTGTGTCTATTTTGGACAGCCACCTGTTAATGACATTAAGTAAGGGTGAAGGAGGAGTCTGTGTTTATATGAGAGGGGCCAGAACAGCATTTTACAGCAACACAATACACCATGAAGAGGTGAAAATCTAACAGAGAGACAGATTGAAAGTGTACTGGGGGTCTAAAAAGAGCCACAGCAGACATGGACGCATACAGAAGGGGGAAATAAGACATGAGAAGAGGAGCTAAAAGGGGAGTAAAAACAGTGAGGGAATGCTTAAGACTGAGGTAGCTGCAGAAATGGACAACACTGGCTGAAATGAAATGGTACAGAGAGGAAAATGAGAATGTGCAGCCCCCATTTCATTCCTCACTGAACAAGGTCCAGGGAGACTTCAGAGACTCAGGCTGATCTCGTGGAAAGCTTTTCTCGTGGCCCATCCCTGCTTGGCCGTTCCACAGTTTAGGTTACATACGTGGCACAGCGAAAGAGAGAAAGAGAGAGAGCGAGAGAGAGGCCAACCCCTGCAGCCAGCAACACTAAGGGAGGGCGGGGTTGGGGTAGGTGGGGGCAGTGTGGGGATGCAAACTGAGAGTGAGTCGGGGACAGAAACACAGAACAGGAGACAAACGGAGAAAAGGGACAAAGTAGGCCGCGGGGTGTGACAGGGAAATAAACACCTGGAATGTCCAAAACAGTCAAACTCTGCTTCTTTTTTCCTTTTTTCAGTCTGCAGATGGACTCTTCAGACAGAGGACACATGCTAAATGTGTGACATCGATGATAGGTTAATTAATGTGGAGGGTAGCTATCTGTTTGAAGGCACACATGTGTGCCAATTCTTTAAAATCACTTCCTCTAATTACACACACCATCACTGCTCGTCCATCATATAAGATAGATCCAAAGTGTCCACAGACAGTCGGAGGCCATCAATTTTCTCCATTATGCTGATATGAACAGTCTTGCGTCAACATCACTGTAGCTCCCCTGTCAGCAGTGCTGATTTATGTTTGGACAGCAAGCTCATGTATGCACCCATGTGCATGCCGTTAACACTTATGCATCTAACAACTACAACAAATTCTTAGTTAGTTCTTAGTAGTTCTTAGTAGTACTGACTAAGAATATTTGCCCACTTGAAGCATCCTACAACTAACAATCTGGCAAAAGCTTTAAAATTCAATAATGAACTTAATAAGACTAAAAAAGGACTGCAAAAGTATCCTGAGTATCCAGGAAGAGAAAAGGGGGACTTTTACACATTTTTACCTGCTGGTTAACACAAATATCTAATCAGCCAATCACATGGCAGCAATTCATTTAGGCAGGTAGACATGGGCAAGATGACCTGAAGACCTGAAGTTCAAACCAGAATGGGGAAGAAAGGTGATTTAAATTACTGTAATTGAGCCATGGTTGTTAGTCCCAGACAGGCTAATTTTCCCACACAATTATTTGTAGTATCTACAGAGAATGGCCCAAAAAAGAGAAAATATCCAGTGAGCAGTAGTTCTCTGGGCATCTCTGCCTTGTTGATGCCAGAGGTCAGAAAAGAACTACCAGACTGTTTTGAGCTGATAGGAAGGCAAGAGAAACTCAGATAACTACCTGTTACAATTAAGGTACGCAGAAGAGCATTTCTGAAGGAACAACACATCAGACCTCAAAGCAAATTCCCATATATCCACAAATGTACCACTGTGTCACATACAGAGATACAGGTTCCTTCCAATAGGTAGTAAGTTGTTGTTAATCAATATCATTTTTGAACAGATCAATGAGTAACAGATCTGATATGATGCTCTATGATCAAAAGGCCAAAATCTTCCTGGAGAAAAGGACACATTTTTTTAACAGCAGCTGTTAAGGCAGATGCCACTGAAACAGCAAAAGATAAACCGACCTTTTGGTATATGCCTGGAGATCACTAAGAGCGATGTGGGCAGTTAGGAGCAAACCCTCCATCTTTTCAGGGGTAAGACTTAATGACTGGATTAACGTAAACATTTAATGTTCATACTGCTGGATGGCTTTTACTAAGATGTATTCATGTATGTGTCTTGGTACACATAAACAGCCAAACACCAAATCTATACATGCACTTAAACTTTTAATAAGTGGTGCTGAAGGGTCTCGGGTGCCTTTTAACATGACAAGGGCAGGGTAGTTTCTCTTTTCCAGCATGCAAAGGATTTGTTTGGCAGCACTCGTTAGACTGACCAATACTCGGAACAAAGGAAAAGTTCAAGGAAGTCAATGAATATCTAAGAAGGAGAGCTGTAGATTTAGAGAAGTTCTGAAAGTCTCTTGAAGCCATTTCCAAAAAAACATTCCAAGATAAAGATTTTTTTATGTAAGTAGAAGTTATTCAGGTATATCAGTACATTGCCATGGTCCAAATTCTTCAACTTCACCTTGTATCAACAGCTAGATGGGTGAAACGTGGACACTGTTGGGTCAATAATTGCAAGCATGTTCAGGAACAACGTGAACAAAAGCAAAACAAAACTGGCTTTGAAAAGCAGGCTAACATTAGCTAATGCTAAACTAAGCTACACTAATGGACTTCCCAAAGCCCTGAACTCAACCCTATTGTATATTTGTGAATGTATGCTTAAAACCAATTTTAATAAATTCTACCAATTCTGCCAAGTAGAGTAGTAAAATATCCAACCAGAATTATGTGAGAAGCTTGTTGATGGATGATGATGGAATTTGCTAAGAGACCAAATATTAATATGATGTATAAGATGGAAAAAAAAAAGTTCCAAGTGATCATTAAAGGCCTATAATTACCATAACATTCATGCTCACGATGCATGTATGTAAACTACAACTGTAAACAATTCCCAAATTTCATCACCACCATTACCTTATACATTAATCCATTCATTCTGAGATAAACAGCCTGCAGTCTTTGTGCAGTTTACATGTCCTGTTTGAAGCTTTCAGTTATGTTGCTCTGTTGTTTAATATGTTCACGTTCCAGTTTCCTGCCCATTGACCCTTTTCTAAATGATAAACACTACAAAAATGTGCCAGTTTGGCTTGTCTGCATTCCATTAATGATTGATCTCTTCTATTGCAAAAAAGATCTGACAGTGTGACAGGGAGATGTCATTGCATCATAGCAAAATCGCATTTTTACACAGGTGGAAAAAGGCCCGTGAACATCAACAGGACATATTTCTACCAATGTTTTTGGCATTTATTTATTATGGAGTCCTTTCCTGTGAGG
>VURO01014116.1:0-20552 GCA_015108175.1 Pelvicachromis taeniatus | reverse complement strand
TGGAACAAATAATAATAAGCGTTTTCTCTTGCCTTTCAAATGATGACAGAAAAGCTGAAGTGGATGTTACAGCTACTGTGTATCTACACTGGATGGTCAAACGAAAATGCCCTCCTGACTTCCTCTCCATCTCCCCAAAACCTCCCTGTCACAATTTTTTTTTAAACCCCCCCCATCTCTCAACCAGAATCTTCCAGTAAGTTCCCTACCGCAGCTCCTTCCTAATGTACTTAAAACAGGCTAACTCAATTTAAATACAAACCTTAAAGTGTGGCACCCCCCCTCCCCCTCCCAGAAATGACATCCCTGTCTCACAAAGTATAAAAAAAAATGTTTGCCCAACCCCTGGACCTATTATTACACACTTTATTTTTTTTTTCTCAAAAATCTTTGACTTGCCCACCCACCCAGCTACACCACTAGCAACCAAACCTAGCCCCCTTTTGTTATGTACTGAAAACAAATGCCACCAATTCTCCTCTAGTTCCAATTCTGTTTTAACTGCTGAACATTTCATGAAGATCTCCAATGACAATCTGGATATCACCACTGCCATACAAATAATACTCCCAGATCAACCTGAAATGTTGCGCTACAAAAAACAAAAAAACAAAAACAAAAAAATCACTTTGGGGGCTGATTTGGAAACTGGCAGTGCACACCCTCCCCATTCCCCTCTTCTTGTCATGCGTCCTCTACCAGAAATCCCGGCGGTGATAGGCGTCTGGATCGCAGTATTTGGTCACCACCACCCTGTTGGCAAACTTCCTGCCTGTCAACCCCTGCATGGCCTTCTGGGAGTCAAAAACTGATGTAAACTCCACAAAGATCTGAAAATTGTTTAAAAAGATAAAACAGCAGTGAGGGCTTGTTATATATCACCGCGCCGATTACCACAAGTCAAATGTAAATGGCTCCTACCTTGCCGGTTCCAGGCACTTCCAGGCCATCGACAGGTCGAGGTATCTCAATGCTTTTAACTTGGCCGTACTTGCTGCACTCATCCCTGACGTCCTCCACAATCTCCTCATACTCTTCATCATCCAACAGCTCTTCAGGGGCCACCATGTTCATCAGACACAACACCTCTGTGGGCAGACCTCCCATCTGAGTCACAGAGCTGTTCAGACCTGGCACCTGCAGCGTCACTGGAGTCTGGTTTATACTCGACTGGAAGGAGACACAAAGGTTAGATCAGGGATTAAATCACATTTTATAGCACAGCACTTTCCACGTTTTACAGTAAACTGTATAAAAACAACAATTTAAGATGCTTTACATCTATTTTCACAGCTAAAAAAAAAACTACTGGTCATTGCCACCCACCAGGCACCGTTTACGTAAGTGTGGTTGTAGTTTTTAATAGGTAGCATCAGCTGCTAGTTCATAAAATATTAAGAAAATGTTTTTTCAGGTGAACCACTTTTTAACTGATTTGATGCCAAGCTTCAGTCAGGAGGATTTCATTGGCCATAGCCAGTTAGTAATAAATACGATCCGTTTCATATTGTATTAATAATGTACCGCATCCCTTAGTTCAGTATTCCTAGTTCAGGCAATAATAAGGAAAAGTGACAACGAAAGTGCTGCTACATGTGTTTCGTCTGCTTTTATTATAAAATATTTTAGTTTTCTATAACACAGATACATTTTGTTAATTATGTTTTTTGCTTGTTTGTTTTTTAAGCTTATGTCTTTTTTGTCTGGTGTGATTTTTTGTAATTTTGAACTTAAAATCTTATAAATAAACATTAAAAAATAAATAAATAAGAGTAATTTTATGAATTGTCTGATAAATTGCTGGAGAAGAGTGGCCAAACAATCTATCTTTTTACACTCAGTATCCTCTCGATCCTCCCACCACCTGCTGTCATCTGTCCAGCTCCTGGACACTCACCAGAGTTGCGTTCTTCGATCCCACACTGGCTCTCTGCACCAGAAGTTTCTTGTCTCCCAGCTGCATGCCGTTCAGTCCAGCAATAGCCTATAATGATGTCAACAAAATTGAAAATCATGCCTTCAAAAATGTATACAACAGAGATAGCATTGTATATTTTGTTGGACTGGTTACCTGGTCGTTAAGGTTGACATCAACATATTCACAAAAGGCATATCCCTTGGATAGGCCTGTGGCGCTGTCCTTCACCAGGTTAAAAGCCTTCAGAGGGCCAAATGATGTCAACAGCTCTTTCACCTAGCACACAGGATGCATAAAGGTCACTGCAAGTAATTTCTAATAGATTCCAATGGGTCTCACTAACACCAGACATTCCCAACATGAACACCACTGTTCAAGGTATGTTACTGACCAACATGACAGCAAACATAAAAGTGTTGTTTGGGCTGTTTTGCAAGGTGAGTGTAAGTGTACTGTGCAGAACAATTGGTACTGAACAAGCTGTACTGCACTTAAAAGATAAGGTGAGCTGTTTAAGGCACAAACACTGACCTGATCATCATTCAGGTAGTTAGGCAAGCCACCAATGAAGAGCTTGTGAGCAGAGTCTGGGACCACTGTGGACACCACACCTACAGAAGGAGCAACCAGCAGAAACATTAACGGAGAAATGGAGTTCACACAAATTACAATTTGCTGAGAATTGTGCCAGAAGTAATTAGAGTTAAAAACCATTAATTGTCTGTATACCAGGCACATAGACACTAGGGTTCTCGCTCATGCCGGGCAGGGGCTGGTAATCGTGGGGACGGCGAATCTTAAGACTCTGGCCTTGAAAGATGATGCCATCAAAGGCCATTGCCTGTGTTGTTTCATCCACAGAACGGAACTACACAGGACAAAATATGACTGACTTCAAAACTGCATATTTTAACAAGGTTTTAGGATTATACCAAGAGAGAACAATCAATGTTCATGGGAAAATTGACTTACCTCAAGGAAGGCAAAGTTCTTGTCTTGATTGATCTGTACTGCAAGAACGGGATTGCCAGGGGCCTGAGTAAGACCACCCAAACGCATCTGGGCATTAAAGAAATCCATCATTGACTCCTGGACAGAGGAAGGGGGAAAAAAAAAAACAGTATATTGTGTTAATTTGCACTATGATGACAAAACAAGTATAAATTACTGCAGGGTGTATATAGGACAGGAACCAAAGTCAAACACTGTCCTCTTCCTCACCTCTGTGATACCAAAGGGGATGTTGCCCACATAGAGCCGACGAGCCTGTCGGGTCATCTGGCTACCCACTACAGGTACTGGGGTTGGAGTAACAGCCAGGCCATCTGGAGTCATGGTCGGCAGGAGGGCTGTAGCTGGGATCTGTCCTGCAGCTGGAGCGTGAAGACAGGAAATATTTAACAACCCCATTCTGTTGTTTCAAAAAACCATATTGCAGATTGATATGCACATGAAAGTGGAACTCATTTCCATTCTTTATATTTTCCATTTTTGGACTCCATTAATTCTGTTTCATCTTAAGGTGGGCCTTGTTGTAGCCCCCTCAGTTGTACTTTGTTTCCGTTAAGGGTGAAAACGAGTACTTTTACTTGCACGCACGCACGCGCGCACACACGTTTAATATATAATAGGAAAATAAGGAAAAGCATAACAGATCCAATTTAAAGACATCTTTAAGTCGAGTAAGGCAACAATCAAATACTGTACTAAACATATAAATAGATGAGACAAGGAAAATGGATGGTTACCTTGCATGGCTTTGTACTGCATGGGAGTGATGTGTTCAAAACCAGGTGGAGGGACATCCCAGTACTTCTTCACCTTCTTCTTCTTCTCACGGTGGGGAGAACGACTGTTTGAGGAACAGAACAGGTGAAACAAACCGACAATCATCATGTAAAATCTCTCTCATTAGCTCACACTGGACTACTACAGGAAAGGATGGTTTGTTTTCAGAAATAAACAAGACAGACTACATTTCAATTACAACATTGTAAAACTCATGCTAAAGATGATAATAGGGATAGAAAACCCTCATCCAGGCAGTTATTTACACACTAAATGGTAGACAGAATCTAAGAAGATAATTAAAATCCAGTTGCTGCAGTAATGACACAAACCATCTTTGTGTTAGTTTGCTGTATTACCTTCCAGCATTGTCCTGGGGGAAGCTGGATGGTGAGCTGAAATGACATCGGAAGGGTTTCACATTTCTCTCAAATAATAAACATATTAACCAACATTTCCACTTGACAAAATTAGAGCTTCCATTTTGAATATAAGTCAGTTAATAATTGAGCCTCACAGCTGACACAAATTCAAACGATTAATGAGGCAATGAAAGCATAAATGACATCCTTAAAAACTGAGGAGCCAGACACTACATCTTTTTAACTACTCACACTGTACATCCGCAAGTAACGTGTTTTATACTGGCACTGAGACCCAAAAGATTCGAGCAGCAGTCAAGCAAAGAGGTCACATTCACAGCCAATAAGAAGCAGGAAACTGGAAAACTTTGCAGACGTCCGCAAGAGAGTGAACATAATGAAGCAGTCACTAAGGAGATGTGACTTCAAATGAAAATCTATTGTACAGAAATGCAATCCAAAGGTGAAAGTGAAGGAAAGATTGTCTAATTGTGAGTAAAAACACATACAAGGGTTATGTGTTCCCTGTCAACAGGCAAGCTTTTGTCTCTTTGGTATCAAAGATGATGTTCTTGGAAGAACGGACAATTTTCCCACAGATAACAAGATTTGATCAAAGACTGCAGATCAGGCTTGTCACGAGAAAAATCACACAAAGTGGGAGCACATTTCAGAGAACTTGTGAATATGCAAATAATCTACATTTCAGAAAAGATTGGAGTTTTATTAATAGCACATTTCGTGTGTTTTATTCTAGGAAGGACCTGAAATTCTTTTTAAAAAGCAGTTTTGACTCTTGATATTCTGCATGATGAGTTTAACAGTTCACAGGAAGTGGCGGAAGCTCATTGCCTAAACTAGTTTTTAGTGCTGATGAGTGGGTTTAAATAAGAAAACAGAAACTCACTCACCATTAATAGAATAAGTTACTTATATGCCTTTAATTTTTTTTAAATAGACAAGAAAATTGCTGTACTCTATCACTCCACTTTATAGCCACAACTTCCTGCAGAAATCTGCCAAGCTTTGTGTATTTGTTGTCCTGAACAGCATCAGAATATGCTATTAAGATATATAAAAAACACACACACAAACAAACAAAAGAAAAAGAACAGATAACAGCAAAAGCCAGGAAGGAGAGGGTTGCATTTTGCAAACATAACAAATTTTTATAGTGTCAGTTTTTTGTGCGCATGTGCTTGAGTTTGGAATTTGCAGCCACCTACAGTGTAGCATGAAACTGGCTGGATGTCAGTGCAAAGTCGAGAGTGTTTAGACAAGCTGGTGTTTCAACACATTTGTATTTTACATATTGGGCAATTTAAAACTTTTAAATAAAAAAAAAAAAAGCATGTTTGCATGTTTGTGAGATCCAAGTTTACTTTGACTCACAAGCTGAGCTTCTTACATGTGCTTTATTTTCGGCCAGTGCAATGACTGTACGATGTACACTACATACCAGTATGGTGGGGCGATTGTTGACGCAACACAGTAACTTTGACTGCTTGTTGGCCCAGATGTGGTTGTATAATGGTACTAACCTGCGTCGGTGTCTCCGCTCCTTACTGTCTCCACGGCGGTCTCTGCTGCGTCTGTCCCTGTCTCTGCTCCTCCTCTTCCTCTCTCTGCTGCGGCTGCGGGAGGAGGACCGGCGATGGTGGCGGTTCTCTTTGTCCCTTTCAGCTGTACGAATTAAATATTAAGTGTTTAATAACTCGCATGACTACATATAAATGAGATTAATAGCTAGCTGGGGATATACACCAATTAGCCATAGCATTAAAACCAGTGAGAGGTGACACTTTTAACATTGATCACCTTGTGGATGTTTAATTGAAATGTACAATCCACCGCCCAACTACCCCTTGTTTCCCACTGCCTTGCACTCCTAGATAGCATCTGTCACCACAATGCGAAAAAGAAAACAAAACGCTGCAAGGGTCATGATGAATAGCTCAAAGGATTAACACAGCCTCAAACTGCCCCATAACAATTTGAAAGAGCATTTGTAGGATCCATTCAGACAAGCTGGATACATAATATCCACTCATCTGCAGGACCCAAAATGATCCACTGGTCCCTGTCTATGGTTCCACATAGGCCACAGCTATTTTGGCAGCCCTATGGAGGCCACACAATATTAGTCGTGTGATTTTATTGTTGTGCCACATGGGTGTACACATAGTTTAACTTACAGATTGGTAAAATAAACCAAATAAACTTTAGATAGACATACGACCAACATCTTGTAGTGCTAAAAAGCAGGATATTTGAAATTATAAGGCAATGCTAAAGTGGTTATATTAGCATTTTATAAATAAATAATGATTATGGTAGCACTTTAAAAACAAGAACGCAGCTTTTATAGCTGAATAATTTGGTCAGCTCGTAGAGTTTAATAAACCCTATCCACAACATGGATGCAGCTCATAAGAGTGTGGATCTACACAAATTTATCTTAAAATCCGTGTCTGTGTCGGATAAGTGTTGTTTAAACTAGTACAGTTACTGGCTGTGTGTCGAAAAGTTAAGAGGCAATAACAGGTCATCTGGAATAGAAACGTTCAGTGCACGCAACAGCTTCAAAGAATGAATGCTAGCTGCACCGATTATTCAGTCACCTGGCCTTGACTCACGATATAAACTTACCACGCTTTAAAGAAACAGCAACATTTATTAAGTTTTTTATTTGGCTACCGGTAAACTTAAAGAAAAGTCGACATTTGTTAAAAATGCTCATCCAACATGATAAAATGACGAGCAACATCCCCGTAAGACTGTGGGCTAGTAATTTGCTTAATACTGTTCCAGTAAATAGACATGGCCACAGTTGGATAAACCGATTGCGGCCTGTACAACAAAGGTACCATTGGCGTTTCTAACTGCTGATGTAAAAAGAAAAAGTGATTTACCTTGTTTGTTTTCAGATAGCTGTCTTTCGAATTCGTCAAAGTCCGACATCTCTCTGTTGAAGCCTGCTACGCTTTCGGGGACTGCGTTGTTCAGTTGGCGGTGGCTAGCTTAAGCTAGCAACAAAGTGAACAACACTTTTAAAAACAAGTGTCTTGCAGATGGAGCTCCGGAAAGTTAGCCTCCACTAGTAGCTTACCTTACGACAGATTTAGCGAAAAATGTTTAACTAGAACATATATTAGCGGCGCGGTATTTGTTTACAACGTAACAAGCAGAATCATTGATAAAGAAAACGTGTTCGCATGAGTTAGCCTGCTAGTGCTAGCTAACTAGCTTGTAGCAAAGTCCAGAAGAATAGTGGGCCCGTGGCTTCTAGCTAGCTACCAACGCCGAATGAATGAGCTTCTTTTCGTAGCCCAAAGCCGATCCAGAGGAGTTACTGATCCACGGGAGTCAGTCGTTTGGCTTTATAAGCTCAATATATGCGCTTTCAAATATTACGACGCTAGAGAAAACAATTAAGACTTCGGTATGCCCGCTTTTTTACTCCGTCTCCCTGGTACCCCGTGACACAGGAAGTTGATGAATGCCTTGTTTCCGGTGAATGAGAACGAAGAGACGCTCCAGTGTTAGTCTTGGCTTGTTTTTTTTGTTTTTTTCCCATCAAAATTAATTGATCTGCTAAGAACATGCTAAGTCCTAAAGTGTCAAAGTTTTATTTTGCAGTTTTGTTGTTCAAAAGTGAAGAGGAAACCTTTAACTTAAGAGTCTTAAACTGCTCGTTTTTAGTTAATTTTTGTTTTACTTGTTCTTTAGGGGTCGCCACTGGCCACAATATCACACTCTCTTCTTACCATCGTCCTCCGTGACACCCCCCTCTGCATCCTCACATTACATTCCCAAATCTTTTTTGTGGTCTTCCTCTTTTTCTCCCGCCTTGCAGCTCCATATTCGGTATTCACTGTCTAATATTTCCACTATCCCTCCTCTGCACATTTCCAAACCATCTCTGCCTTGCCCCTCTAACTTTATCTCCAAATTGCTCAACCTGGGCTGTAATGTACTCTTTTCTGATCATGTTCATCCTGCTCAAACCCAAAGATAATCTGAGCAAATCTTTTTGTCAGTTCCACTGTCTCCAAACTACATAATAGCAGGTCTCAAATTCTACCAAAAATTCCTGAAGGAGACAAGTCTGGCCATCAGTTTGTGCCCTGAAGCTTACTTAGGTTATGGAGCAGGGTAATGATCTGAAACACACCAGTAAGTCCACCTCTAAAAACAAAAAAAAGCAATGAGGGTTAGTCTGGATTTAAATAAGATAGATGCTTTGGCATGACCTTAAACAGGTCATTTCTGCTGCAAAACCTTCCAAAGTGGCTGAATTAAAACAATCAAACAGTGGCCCAAAATCCCTCCACAGCAATGTGAATGAGTCAGTGCCAGTTATTGCAAAAACTTGATTGCAGTTCTTGCTGCAACTGCAATCTTGCTGCCACCTGTAATTGCCCCCTAAAGTTATTGGCTTTGGGGGGCAATTACTTTCTTTTTCCCACAAGTTAAGGTGGGTTTGGATAGCTTTTATCCCTTAATACATGAAATCATCATTTAAAAAACACATTTTGTATGACTGAACATGTGTTTAATGATCTGAAACACGTGTGACAAATGTGCAAACAAACTACGAACTCAAGAAGAGGGAAACACTTTTTCACAGCACAGTGAGCTTTGGCAATAACACTCACCAGTTTTCAACCAATTTAAACATCAACTTTAAATTTTGGACTGTCGTGTTAGAAGGTATTCTCCATCAAAGCAGTAAAAATGAGAAAATATCTTTGGAAAAATGATCCTCCATCCCTTCAGTAGAACCTCAGAGACATAGAAGCTGTTCTGGTAACATGTGGTGCCACAATAACTTACTAAGACACTTTGTAACCTATTTATTGTCACCTGACGTATCCTCACATGTCACCCAGCGCCAGCGATGCAACAAGTCCATTAAAGTAGAAATATAATTAGAAGTTAGCACTACTTGTCAGAAATGAAATCTTTTAATTAGTATTATGTTTTAAGAGTACAGTTCATGAGTCATAAACAGTGGAGCTGTGCAATTTTAAAGACAAATAAATCTACATTTTTGTATGAAATCTATGCTGTAATGAATTCTGTGTCTCACTATACATTTGGTGATTAATACGTTACGTTATTTAAATAATACATTACATTATTTAAACACTGCACACTGGTATGACTTTTAAAAGGCTATTCAGCAGATTTACTGTCTGCTCTTTAGCTCCACGACCAAACACTAAAAATGGCTTGAGTTCCACAAATTGGAATACTTATCACTGTTTGGAGAACAGGTTATTGAGATATGAAAATTTAAGCCACAAGTCACAGTATCCCACTGTAAGCTAGTCTGTTTCATTCTAATAGAACCTATTGGTCTCACTTCACTGGAACACACACTTTACATAACTGTACAATATAGTCAATGTGTGTGCCGCTTTGAAATGTAAAATATCCCTATAAACTACAGCTCACTGAAGAGCTCTTTACACATGCACTTGCAGCGGCACTGAGAAAGCATTGGGAAGGAATAAAACATCTTTTGTCAGCATGAGTAAGCCGCTTTTGCTAAAGTTTTAAGTGACACTGTAAAAATGTTTCACAATTTTTCACACGGAACCAAAAGTTACACAATGCTACAAAAAACCAGTATAGTAATAATCATTTTAAAGGCTTCAAAACCGTATTTTACAAAAATGTGTTAGTGTCACAATGCATTACAGAAACCTCGGTATCGGAAGCATAAGAAGTGACATCTACTGTAGTGGGCCCGTGGAGGTCATGTACAAAAAAGGATCGGTGCACTCCTTAGTGGAACAACAGAGTAAGACACACAAGACCAGTTGGAAGTCATATTACTATTACTACTAACCCTTAAGTGACCAAGATATTTTAATGACTAAAGTGACAAGAGTGGTCATTTATGACCCCATTATTCATGTTTACCATACCTAAGCAGTTTCACTTATCTATGACAGATATTCTAATTTGTTCCAAGGTCAGTTCCACCACAGCTTTATGCCATAGTTGGCTGGTTTAGAAGGAATGTATTGCCTGAAACTCCACCTGCCTATGAAAGCTAGCAGGTGTTCATCCACACTGCGAAATGATCTTGACAGTAAAACACTGAACTCGTGACCTCTAGCTGATTCAGATTTTGTGAACAGAAAAGGAAAGAACAGTGCAGCTCTGCACAATAAAGTCTGAGAGCTACAGTAAACGAGATAAGGTGAAGACGCTCATTTAAGTACTGGAAGAAGCAGTCTCCTCTATAATCCTGGTGAAGACACATTGTTTTTCACCAAATCTGGATCACACAGACATACACTTCTGCCCTCAACAACAGAAGCATGTTTTTTTTCTTTCTTTCTCTCTGCAGCAGGCACCCCCACATCCTCAACACCCACTGCAGTGAAGATTTGTCAAAGGACATACAACAAACGTGTAGGATGTTTGTAAAAGTAACATGTGAAGGGTTGTCTCAGTTTACATGGTCACAACCAGATTGCTGAGATAGCAGAATAATAATAAATAATAACAATAAAATAATCTGAAAATTGTTTCTTGGGGGTGAGCTAGCCTGCTGCAGCAGAACCCATCTGCCTTTCTTTTTACTACTCATACCACTGTTGTTGTTTAGAGAGATCTCTCATTATTCTCTCTTTCTTCCCTTAGTGTCTGAACCTATAGGAGATGGGCAGAAGCAGGTTATTCTTCTTCAGGGCTTGGACTCTGTTAAGTGTCTCTTCATCCAGGGCTGTGTAGCAGCGCCGGGCATAATCCAGCAGCTTCTCCTTGGATGGGTCGAACTCCCCCACCTCTACCACCTTCTCTGGGGCCACTAGCAGCAGCTCAGCAATGGGCGTGGTAGAGGCCACTGTGTTGCGGTCAACGCCATGAATTTGGAAGGCTTTGGACATATTTTTTAGTCGCTGGTATGTAAGTAGGATCTTCTTGTAACGGAAAAGCACTCCAGCAGCATCTTTCACTGAAGAAGAAAAAGGTGAGTCAGCTACAATCTCATGAGCATTGTGGTAGCTTATGACACAGGGGTTTGTGAAATGCTGTTTTTAAGCATTAACTTGTCATTTTTGTGGCCAGATGTCACAAATCTGACTGAGAAAAAGGACACTGCACACTCACAGCACAGGCAGCGACTTTTACGTTAAAAGGCATCCACACACTAAATCATACCTTCATTTTATCATCTATTGTATTTTAAGTGGGACCACATTTTACAGAATTAACCTAATGTTGTATTAAACAAGGCTAGAAACTAAAAATTGAGACTATAAACTCATCAGAACTCAAGTATATTCTTTTTATGCGTTAAATCTTTTCAACCCGGAGTTGCAGCCCGCTGGTCATTAGAAAGAACGCAGGTTTAAGAAACCCAGTATCGTGGTCCCTCGGTCTTGGATCCAGGGCTTTTGAGATTTGCTTTTTGTGATTTGTTGTGCTTCATGTTGTGTGTTCTGTTGTGCTAGCTGCCTCTTTGTTTCAGCTAGTTTGTTCCTGCTCTGCTCTGTATGTTTTGTTAATCTGTCAGTTGCCAGCTAAATAAAACTGAGTTTTTGAGTTTATTTCTGTCTGCCAAGTCTCGTGTTGGGATCCCAATCCTGCCTGCCATACCGCAGTCAATGACACCCTAAAGCTACGTTCATCTTTTATATGCAGTCAATATTAAGGACACTGAAATATTGAGTTTTTCCTCTCCCCACCTCTTTGTCGTTCTCTTGGAAGTCGGAAGACCCGCCTTCTCTTTAACTGGTGTCTGTTGCTGTTAATGACGTCTGACATCACATCTTCCCCTGATATCATCTCCTCCTCCTCCTCAATGTAGCCATCCTGCTCAAGATACTCATCTGATTCTCCCAGTAGTGAAATGGAATCTAACGAGACAAAAATGTTCTATTTAACTAAACCCAATAGTTAAAACACAACATGTATAAAGCACTGATATCATTTGGTTAATTATGGTGACGCAAAGCTTTATGCCGTGTCATGTGTATTACCTGGACCTACGTTGCTATGCCCACTCATTTCATTCATGGATGACCTTGCAGCACTGCTACTGTTGCCACTGTTGCCACTGGCTGTGGTACTGGAAGTACTATGGCTATGGCCTTGCAAAATGGCCTGGGATTGTGTGGAGTTGAAGAGAGCATTCATAGATGCAAGCTGATTGGTCAATGGACTGGATACGTGGTTTTTTGAAGTCACCATAGTTGGAGGACCAGGCCTTCGTTGCATAAAGTGACGTGAGGGGAAATGCTGAGAGTCGGTCTTCACTTGTTCTATAAACAGAAGGAAACCCAAGAATCTGAAAGCCAAGCTCAAATATATGAAATAAAGTATAACATTAACAGACTTTTCGGGTATGTCTAATTATGACTTTTTTTTTTTTTACCAGCAGGACGATCTTCCTCTCTTCTTGCTCTCCAGTTAAATCGTCTTGATTCATATCCTAAAGAGAAACAAATAGGAAGAGATAAAAAATGATTTTCTGGAGAAATTAGACCTGCTAAAAAAATCTGTTTCTCATTAACCAAGTAACATTAATGTACCCATCTTCTCCCCCAGTGACAGCTAGGATAGTTGCCAGTTCCCCACATGAATTAACCACTGGTGAAACTGTTGGACATGTTATTAACTCACACCTGTCCCCTGTCCTCACCATTACTGTACTGGCTCTGACTCTGCTCCTGTCCTTGGCTCTTTGTGGAAAAGATGAAGCGGTCCAGCTGGCAACGGAGGAAGTCCCTCTCCTCTTCCAAGTCCTCAATTCTTTTCTGAAGCCAAGAGTTTTTCTCCAGAGAGATCTGCAGCTGGGTCCGCAGGTTGGTGATCACCATGTAGGAATTGTTGACTGGAGATGGTCCAGCAGATGATGGTGACTCTGAAGAGTACCAATAGTATAGTTAGTCTAGCAAATAACTAATAGTGCAAATCAAGAGATTGTTTGTACAGAATTAAGTTATTGTAAAGCAGATTTAAAGTGTTGATCCTGATTCACCATCAAAATTTTGATCACTCTGGTTGAAAAATCCCTGCTGCTCAAAGTTGCCCTCCTCATAGGGGATGGAAATTTCATAGGCATCCTCATTTTTTGGCGCTGAGAAGAGACAACAGTAATTAATTATCATGTTTGACCCAAGCACAGGACAATTATATGTGATGGGAGCACTTCTTACTCTGCAGGTGGAGTGAGCCTGCGTGGCTCTTGGATGTGGACGCAGCATCATTCCTGTTTCCGTCTTCCATCTCACACCACAGACAAACCTTTGATTGGTGCACAGTTTAAAAGGTGCCTTCAGTGACTTTGTTACATTTAGTGATGATGTGCTCACATTTATCTAAAAAGTTACAGCTCACCGGAAACCTTTCACAACCTGGGGGTGTTGTGTTTTATGCATACGCAGTGAGCCTACAAAGCATAGCTAATTTTATTACACAGCTCTCACCTATGCAATTATTAACTAAAACAATGAAACTGATTATATTACTCAAATATAACTTTGCAGCGCCCTGTTACGGCGCTCAGAAGAGAGCCTTGTGTTAGCGTCCTGTAATATTAGCACAAATAAATTAGCTACAATATAAAATTACAATCCCTTTCTTTCTGCACCCTCAAGTTTAATGATTTCACTCTCACATTATTAAAATCTCCGAGTTACGAATATCATCTGCAGAAACTGCTACATACCACTTTATGTTTGTAATAACTTAGTCTTGCACATGTAATAAGACGTTATAACTCCGTCATATCTCCATTTCAGCAGTTCGTCGGCTAGCTAACAAGCTAACAATAACAATTATCTCTTTTTTTCTACCGAGAGTCCTACGTCACTTCCGGATGACCGCCCGCTGCAGATACTTTTATTATTAAAAAGTTTTCTTTTCTTTTTTAAAATAACCGTATTTAATGCGTGTGTGTATTTAAATATATAAGTAAATATAAACGTTAAAGTATAGCTATATAAAATATGTATTATTTCCAGATACTTGAGAAATTTCTTACTTTTAAACTCGTGTTTCCTGACAAAATCTTACTTGAACAAATAAAAAAAAATAATAATTTTCCACTCACTTGTTTCGATACACTTCATTGTTTTTTCTCTGGTGTGGGAAAACTACAGGGCAGGTCGAACAGGTGACGAGGTGTCAGGTTTCAGCTTCGTTGACTGGTCTCTTCTGACAGACTGTATGCGGAAGAACAACAAAAGCGCAATTTCCATTAGAAACATTTGAATTTTAAGTACTCAACAACGTAAGGAGGGGTAAGTGTTTTGTTTTTTGTGTGTATTTTTTATTTAGTAAAATGTTGTTTTAGCTCAAAAACGATAAAATCTGTTTGTAAAAGGCGTTAAACGTGCATCCACAGGTGTTACACCGATAGTAGCATGGCCGGTGTAAACAGTGTTATCAGCATTACTCCCATTTTTTCAAGTTGTTTTTATATATACATGTATTTTATACTGATAGTTTCTTTTAAAATTCGATTTAGGCAGAGATGGGTGACAATCAGGGATATGTTGGAAAAATGACTTTGTCTAAATACATATATACATGGAGTCAAAAGATATAAAAGCGGATATGTTAAAGGAACAAGCTTCCCTCCCTCTCTCTTTCAGTGCAATAATGGCACCGAAATATGATGGCTTGTCCCACTGTAAGCTTGCTCTGGCGTTTGCTGTGCTGATGGACCTGCTGGGTGTGCTATCCCTGCTGCTTGGGGTCTTTGCCCCACTGGAGATCAAAGGCCAAGACTTTGGGGATCTGCTGGTGTACTCAGGAGCTCTGCTGGTGCTGTTTTCCCTAGCAGGCTGGGTCATGTGGTACAGTGGCAACATTGAGGGTCTGACCTCCAAAATAGAGCTGGGTGGAGCTGTAGGTGGAGCTGTGGACAGACTTGCCCGCAACCTGAGTCGCAGGATACGGCTGCCCAGGACCCAAAGCAGTCCATCGTAGGTAGAGAAGCCCCATGTGACCAAAGACTGTCCTTTTTTAGGCAGCAGGACAAACTGCCTGAGGAAAAGGAGTGCTGTTAATATTTGTTGTTCTCTTTACAAACACTTCCTTTGCTGACACCACCTCATTTACATAAAAAAAAGATGTTATGCTGTGTTTTTTTATAAGGAAAAGAATGATAATTTGTTTAATCATTACCTAATATATAAAGGAATAATTTATAAAGATTAAAGAGAGTCTTCAACATTGTCTCCCAGTGGTATTTGAAAATTATTCATTCATTTACTTGTGTCATATTGCTGGACCAGATTATGGTGACAGAACCACTCAAAGTAAAAGATTGTACATTAACAGCTGAAGGCATTTTAATGACAATAATCATATTTGCACAAGGTTGAGTCAAAACATATTCTCAAATCTTTTCAAGGACAGAGAGTTGCTACGACATCAACGTGTGTGCACAAACTGCATATAAATACTGCATAGGACACTTGAAAGATTTTATCTCCCTTATTTTACAAAAAAAAAAAAAACAAGAACAGAAATCCAAACATAACTGAAATTAAGAGAATTGCACAACATCCAAAGGAAGACATCAAGCAAACAACCAATTGAGAAAATAAATTATTTTTAACGACAGCTTCTGAGTTGTTCCTTTAAGCCAGGGGATATCGGACATATTTTCAATACAGACACCTCAAGTACTATGGACAGGGGTAGAAATTGACTTGATACTCATGGCAGGAATACCAATAATATACATCACAAAAGATGGAGCATCACAAGACAATAAAATGTCTGATTGTGTTTATGGTGTGAGACCAAAAATCTGTCTCCAGATCATAATTAACAACAAAGTATGTACACAGCAGCTACGAGAGAAGCCACATCACCAGCTTAAACGTTTTTGATGCATGCACGACTGCTCTCTACATTTTTTTTCCCACCAAGCGAGAGAAAAGTGTATTATTCAGCTGACAGTCAGCAATACTGCATTCATTTTTAGGTCAAAGGTAATGCTCTATTAACCACCAGGGAGCTGAATTACTGACCAGTTATACAGCAGTGATATAAAATGAGATGAAGGCACACAGGAAAGTTTCACCATCCATTAGGATAATTAGATATCAAAAGATATGTACAACATATATGAGGTAAACAAGTATGAAATATTATGAATCATATTTTTAAATGGTATTTTATTGCTACCACACTAAGATGTTAGTTCACTGAGTTCCACGAAAGACCTGTTTCAATGATTTGTTGAGTCTGCTCCATCTTCATCATAGGTGAGAAGCATGGAACCGTTCCATCAACGCGGTGCTGGTCCTGAGGGAACAAGAGAGCTGCTAGAATTCCGGCAGGTTTAAACCCGGATAAGTTGGGAGAAACTGAGTCAGAAGAATTTCTTGCATTAGCCCCTCTCACACTCTCACACAGCTGATGACATCAGTGGTTCAAACTTCAGATATAGCAATTAATTTAGTTGCCGTTGCTTCTAGATTGGGCACCAGCACTGCGCCGAAGGAAAACGATGCGTGAGATGAAAAAGCTCAGAGTGCAGGGTTAGGCACAGGTGGTGTGGGAGTCTGCCAGATGATCATGTGACTACGTTCAGATCGCTGTGGCGTGGCTTGGGACACCTCTTCCGAGTCATCGCTTGCATCATCTCCTGGAAACAAAGAGGACTTTGTTTAGCCTTTAAATAGACCAGGTAGTGCACAAATGATGCAATACATGAAACAGACTTAAGTACAGTTTTATTATTCTTCAGCTCACCAATTCGAAAGTTGATGTAGCCCTCTCCTCCACTGAGGATAAGCTGAGCAGAAGTGACATGGCTGCTGCCAGGAGAGGTGATCAAACAACCTGACAGGCACAATTTTTGTGGTCATTCAAACACAAAAATAACATGCATGTGCAATCTGAAGCAGCTCACTTAATTGTTAAGAAGTGACATGTAATGGCTATCTAAATCTTACCGGGTGCAGCAATGATGAATCTGACAACTTGTCTATGTCCATGGTAACACAGCTGGGCAGATGCAGTGGAGCAATAAGGGATAGAAACATCCTCTGAAGCTGCAGAGTTGGTAACACGGTTAATAGTACACAGAGACCATTGACCAAATAACTTTAAGCATTCTTAAGCTAAACATACTTATGGACAAGGGGATGGAGAAAATGGCACCACCTCCTGTGCCCACCCACAAACGGCCACAGATAACAGTGAGAGAGGAGATCTGGAGAGGTGAGAGCGTGAGGAAGGGCTGACCTGTGGAGAGAGAGAAAACTGGTTAGCAAAGCTGTGAGACTGAAGTTAAAGTGGTCAGTTACAAAACAAAATGTATGTAAAATAAAAATAAATAAAATATACACACAGTGCTCTGCACTGAGTTCAGACTGTGTTGAAGATCAGGCTTCTGGAAGGGCCTTCAATGCTCTTCTTTGAATGTTGGCTGCCTTTTCTTCCATGCTTTGATGACCCCACACTGCTTCATTAATGTTGAGGTCCAAGCTCTGGCAATCGATGTTCCACTGTGTATTTTTCTATCCAGCTATGATTTTACTGCATGTTTAGAATTACTGTCATGATGATGAAGCTGCTTCCAATCAGATGCTTTCCAGAGCGTATTGCATCGAGTTTATTATTCCATCAATTTTAACAAGATCTCCAACACGACGGACTGAAGTGCAGTCCTAAACCATGACAGAGCCTCCACCATAGTTTACATGGCTGTTGTTGTACCCCTCTTCTGATTTTCTCCGTACATACAAATGATAATTTGATATTTTAACAATTTCTCAAGACCGATTAAAAAAAAATATATATATATATTTTTTTTTTTTTACAAGGCTGGCTCTTTGGAGAGAGATGTATTACTTTTTTCAGCTACCAAATAAGAACTGATAGTAATAAATATGCCCATTAACTGTAGTCCAATTTATTTTGTTTGCTCTAGTAGCTGCTCAGTAACAACACTTAAGTCATAGGTCATACAGGTATATGTGTTGTAAGAAAAAAGAAAGAAAGGAAACAGTTTGACTACCTAATGTCTTAGTGACCAAAGCTGCAAAGTCGACTTCCTGTAGTGGGCGTCCTGTGGACCAGTCAAACAGCCTGAGGATTGGGTCAAGTCGGCAGGAAGTCCAAACACCACTTCCACCAGCGCACAGGAAGCGAACCTGCTGCTCATTGCGCTCAGAGACCGAGAATGTTTGCTGTAAAGTAGGATAAGGAATAAATAGAGTCAGTTAGAGATACGGTAAAAATGAGACACAAAAAACAATAGCAGTTAGCATTCCCTCTGTTGCTTACCTCTACCTTCTTGCTCTCAGTGTCTACCACATAGATTTTGTTCCAGTATCCCACCCACAAGCGGCCGCCTTTTGCTAGGCAACAACGAATGGGCTGCACAGGGTTTGATCCAAGAGGCATCAAAGAGTGTGACTGCAGATTCCAGCCATCTATTAATCACACGACTTATTGCATCATTATCCATTTCACTCACTTATGCAAATCAAACAAAATTAAGAAATCAATAAGCCGACATAGTTGGATGTAAGTGCGAAACCCATTACCTGCACTGTGTGAAAAAAAAGCCAAAGTCCCATCGCCTAAACCAGCAATGACCCAACCCTGTGAATACCTGTGAGAGCGAGTCAACACAAAGTAGATCGTTCTCAACTCTGCTTAGAGACTTCAAGAGAACTCATCTCATGTTACAATTAAAATGTAAATGCAAAACTGGCAGAACTCACGTGAGAGAATGAACACTCTCAGAGAGGGACACAGACTGCAAACAGAGGCTTCTGCCAGCAGAGGCTGAGTGCACCAGTATACTGTGAGAGAAGGACAATGGGAGAAAGGAGCCAAGGGAAGAAGAGTCAGTCTGTGAGAAACTGATGGACAAAAAGTCTATGAATTGCTTAGATGATATTTACTGAAGTAAACTGCTTATTCAGCTGGCACTACCTTCCTTCCTGAGTTCCAATCCACACAGTTCCTGCAGTGTTACCTTAAATAACAAGACAGACAGGCTCTGTCAGTGGAAAAGCTTAGTAAGCAATGTTGATTTCCAAGAGTTTCCAGTAAAAGAGCATGGCCTCAAGGGATAATAGAAGTACAGAATACACTAGACAAGTCATTTGTGGGCAGCTGGTGCAGCCCATTGTACCAGCACTGACCTATGGGAGGCACAGCACAGATGCAGAGGGCAGGAGCTGTGGGAGGGAGGCTGAACTGATCCAGTACTCTGTTGGAGCGTGCTGGATCAATCACTGTAATGTCACTGCAGGAGGCAGGGCCAGAAACTACCCACACAGAACACTGGCAGAAAATGGGTGGATATGAAGTTTGAAAAGATGAATGTTATGAACCACCTTGTGCCTCGACAGGTGTTAGTCATGGTTGGGTAATCATAATTAGAGGATGACTGTAGCTGCTTCTTAACTAGGATAATGACAAACTTACTGTGGCTTCTCCAGAGATCTCAGATGGGACTGCAACTGCACACTTAAGCTGAAGGAAACAGAATAAACGAGAATCCATGTCAAACTACACCGCAGAGCTAATGTAACTAACTTAAAGTGGACCTATATCATTCTCCTTGGATTATATTGGAATAGGTTTGAATTTATGGTTAAAAACAAAAAAAATTTTCTCTTGTACATTATACAGTGCTGTGCAAAAGTTTTGAGCCACCCTTAATTTCTTTACATTTTGCAAGGAAACTGGGTAGTAGTCTTCAGGAATAGTTCTCCAGGCATATTGAAGGACGTTCACGGCTCTTCTTCATATGACAGCTGCCTTTTCTTCTGTTCTCTGTCAAGATGATCCCATACACTGCTTTAATAATGTTGAGGTCAAGGCTCTGGTGATGCCAATATGTACCGTATTTTCCGGACTACAAAGCGTACCTGAATATTAGCCGCACAACTTAAAATTATAAAAAATATATATTTTGTTCATACATTAGCCGCACCAGACTAAAAGCCGCAGATGTGTTAGCGGGCTAGCAGCGTTAGCGGGCTAGCAAGTTGCTAGTAGCAGCGGTGCACAGCCTGCCTTGCTGGGGGGGGCAACGGAGCGACTGCTCCACCAGCCTCGGAAGAGCCCCGCAAAGTGGGGCCCGACCGACCCAGCCCTTTGAGCCAATCCTTATTCTGAAGTTATGGCTCTGACTTGCCGACTTCCCTTAGCTGCCTTGTTCTAACATGCCAGAGGCTGTTCACCTTGGAGACATGCTGCAGATATGGGTACGGGGCCAGCGAGAGCCAGCTTGCTAATCTAGTCTCTTTTTCGCGCTAATTCGTATGGCACTACTTTGGTTGGCGGACGGACATGTGACCAACATATCACTCTTTTCCGTGTCTTTTACATGCCTTTCCACCAGGCAAAATGGCAGAACAAACCAAAACAAATCCTCTTACGATGTCACAAAAATCATGAAAAAGCCTTAGAAAAGCCGCACCGGACAATAAGCTGCAGGGTTCAAAGCTCGTGCAAAAAGTAGCGGCTTATAGTCC